>CALSBV010011748.1:6378992-6390179 GCA_943590825.1 Bovichtus diacanthus
TGTGTGTGTGTGTGTGTGTGTGTGTGTGTGTGTGTGTGTGTGTGTGTGTTGCTGCTCGTGTGTTGGACTTCTGCCACGGCCTGTGAAAAGAAGCACCATGAAGTGGGTCTGTCACTATGAGTTAGAGACACAGGATGGCTGACCACCAAGAAAAAAAAAAGCACAGGACACTTAACTGAACCATCAAAGCCGCTGAAACAGACTGCGTGTATCCATGCTCTGCAATGAGATTCACACTATGACATTTTGGGGATTTTTTTATGTTGTTGCCGTTTTCTGAGATTCTACACACAGCAGCCCACAAATGTCATTAGTGTCTAAAGCAATTATGGTAGATTTAATCGAAAGCTGTCATATTTCTGCGGTTAATGGGCTCCACATGGAGGCTACTGAGGTGAAGGGCTTTCTGAAAGGTCAGCTGACTCACCACTGCTGCTTGCCCCCTTCAGCTCTACCTACCCACACCTCTTAAATCTCAATCAGGGATGAAAAGCGCGGCCATTCATTAGCTTGGTATCCAGCGGCTATCTCTTTCATCTCACCCCTCCCATGCCCACCACAACCACGCAACTGCCGGCCTTTCTTTTCCGATCCTTCTTCCCCTTCCTCAGTAGAAACACTTTCCGTGAACCCCCCCAGAGGTACAAGGGTCGAACTGCTGGGAAACTACTATTAAACCTCCTCCTGCTTACACACATACACACTCCAACCTTCCCATCTCTCCCCTGCTGCCTCCACATCGCCCTCCTCCACGTTGAAACCATCACGATACTTTGGTGTCTCCCGGCTCTGCTCCTCTTTCGGGGTTTTTTTTTTCCTTTCCTACTGCCAATCAGTGGAGCATTTCTCTCAGAGCTACTTGTGGCAGGAAAGAGTGACAGCAAGCAGGGATCGTGCGAGTGCGTGCGAGTGCGCGCACATTGGGCAACAAAGCCTTGCACTAAGCTGAGGGTGGCTCCAAGGTCCCCCCCCCTGAGGCAGAGCTGAGATTGAGTTCATTATTCAGTAGGAAAGGGTTCCAGCTGTGAGAAAAGAGGGATGGTGAGCTGCTCTGTGTGTGTTGTGGCTCCTCCAACCCTGCTGTCCATTGGGAACTAGCTCAAAATATTGCAAAGGGAAAAGACTTTAACCTTCGCACACAAACGGACAGACAAAAGGCCTTTTTGCTTAATAGTGAAAGCTGGCTCTCTGTTCACTCAGTGAAGGATTTATTTTTGAACATTAATATCACAACTAGTGTTGTTTTATTTGTCCTTTTTGGGTTGTTATTTTATTGTTTCAATTTAATATGGAGTATATAGTGGCCCCAATGTGAATATGATGTACACATGGAGCAGCCCTTAACTAGAATCCTTATGTATCCCTAGATGGCAGTAGTAAGTCAGGGCACTGCCACCACAGAGACGAGTGTGTCTTTCAATGTGCGTGAGCATGTCTGCTTGTTTGTTTTCCCTTGAGGTTGATGAAGTGTGGTGGTATAATTTCACCCCAAAAAAAATAAATAAATAAAGGTTTTTAAATATAACTAATAATAGAAGAAAAAATATATATATTCAAAATAGTCCTGGTCTCATGCTGTTCCTCGTTTACAGGACCAGGGTCTCTCTCCTCACTCATGAATAAATAGGGATTGCAGAAGCTTTTTTTTTGTTTTCACACAAAGACAATTAACTTGAAATTGCTTTGTTGAAATTGCTCCTCAAACAGCTTAGTACAAGCACAGGAAATGGCATCACAGCTACCCCGTATTTGTGAGAATTAAATGCGTAATGTTCATCTCCTCTGTTCCTGCAGTGCAATTTTATGCACATCTCAATGAATTCTTGCACAATAACATATGTTTGTTTACATTCACACCGGCTGTTGATGACTTCTGTGGCAACAAGTGTTATCTAGCTAGCACAAAAACAGCCATATTTGGTACAGGAAACACAAAAACGCACCATTGTCTTCCTTATGGCCAACTGGTGTGCGAGTGAAGACTTCCTAAATCAGTTTGATGGCGGTATAACCGGCTGAAACACACATGCCAAACAGCTCTACGCTCACATTATCCTGACAGACTGCAACAAAAGGTGCAGTTTACAGTAGTCTTAAAAAAATAAATAAAAATGCAAGTCATTTTCAGCATGATAAAAGTGCCATAATTTATGCAGCAAATGGCCCGACATCCCACTGCTTGATTAACAAGCGCAGAGACCCTGGGGGACACCCGTGGATCCTCATCACTTTATGGCCTTGGCGCAGGACTGCCCTCGCCCCCGAAATAAGACTGAACAAACTTCCATCTCCTGCTTTTCCCCGCCGACTAATAACCGTCAAAAGAAAACAAAACACACGTCAGACCATATTTGTCGGCCGACCCTCGCTCGTTCCTTATTTTCTACAAAATCGCTTTTGACTTCTGAGGTGACTCTAACCCAGGTGGAGAAGAATGCAGAGCCTATAAGTTGAGGCAAAAAAAAAAAAATAATACCACAGTGTCAGTGCCATCAGCCTGATAATGAGCCTGCAACTATGACGGGGTCAAACAGGGTCGATAGCCGTTGCTAATTTGGGATCATCCGAATGCAAGAGCACCTAAGCCCCCCCCCCCCTGAATGCGGTGCGAGAGCTGGCATGGTGATCACTCATGTCAGTCATTGATAGGAGCTCCAAGGGCACGGTGCTGGAAAGCGACCTACGGAGCATCTCTCTGCACAGATGTACAACCCCGAGGTCACATGGGGTGGCGGCTGTGTGACCGTGTAGCTGCATGTCAGCGTGTACCCATGACAGGCCCCCACCCAGTCCTGTATGTCAGGACCTGTACCGCAAGTGAGTGACACGTGATGCGTGAGTGGTTATCAGGCTGCCCTACCCTATGTCATTCAGTGGTACGGCTGCCACTAGCTCTTGATTCCCTCTGACACATCCGCATCGAAGCCAAGCCCGCTGGACTGCATTGAGCATTACTCCTATTGACAAGTGCATGCCTTCTTTGTGCGCGGCAACACTCATATTTAGCAAAAAGGGCGTTAAATGTGAGCTGACGTTACCGTGTATAGGTGGATGACTTCTGCTAATTAAGGGTAAAGGTGAAAAGAAAAGGCAGATGAGAACAGCATTTTCCGGAGTGAACTCGGCTCTAGCGTTAGTGTGTATGAATCATTCAGAAACATAAGTAGAGCACTTTATAAGGGTCTGAAAAAAAGTTGAAACTGTTCAATCAAAGTGTAGCCAGTGTGATTGCGATGGGAAAACGCAGACTGCTCTCAGCATTCAAGGGAGAGAGAGAAAAAATGAAAGCCTCGTGGAATTATTCATTTGTTTTGTTTTTGTTTTTTTCAGATGCAGAAAACAGTGCAATCCTGGCAGCGAGAAGTAGCAGAGACTCGATGTGAAATGCCCTTGAAGACTTGGACTTCCTCATTCTTTGTGACAAGTCAATAATAAAACACGACAGATCGTTCCGCATGAAAGTTAGGCATGTAGCCATCTCATCCGAGATACATTTCTCTGTCACCGTAAACAATGTTTCGCTTAATGAATTTATAACTGTGTGACAGGACATGGCTGCTTGTATTTGAGCAGCACTAACAGCTTCGTTTATCAGCAGGTAATGAATACGTGTTGCAGTATCACATGCATTTAGGAGACACGTTTAAAGAGAATATGGGAACAGTTTACAGTGAGGCTGCTCTTAGTTTCTGCATTGCAAGAGAGTTATTAACAGAGACCATGCTTAGCTTCTTCCAGAGCAACAGTCTTCCCCATTGGTATTTTAATATAATAATATATTAGACTTAGTGTTTTGAATGTTTTCAAAAGACGCCTTACATACTTTATGATTAAAAGAAAAACAACTCTTTAATAAGATGAGATATAACTTTATTTATCCCGAGGGAAATTGTTGTGCAACAGTTGCAATATACAGTAGGAGACAGTATAAGATGCAAAAAATTTACAAAAATGTACAAAATATAATATAATAGACAGAATATATCTAATGTAATATAGACAGACAAAAAATTCCAGAACAAAAAATAAAGATTAGACTACAATGGTGTTGACCCATTACATGCAAACGGTCTATTCTCTTCACTAAAAGCACTACACAATTTGTAGTAAATTAAGGAAGATAGCAAACATTCAGAGAGTGCTTGTGGAAGGGACGTTAGCTGGATTATAGTGTGCTGTGGTCCAGCCGTGGGCAGTCTGCTGTGTGGGCAGTCTTCACTAGGCTGCACATTTACTTACCTTTTTACTTCTGATACACTCGACCAGTTCAGGAGAGAGCACACAAATAATATTTTCTTGTCTTTTCTACAATTTCTCGCTGGTCTAAACGCTGATGTTGAAAACACCGACTAACTGATGGACCGAATAGAAATTAGGTCTCGTTTCATCAAATAAGACCTCATTTCTGATAGATATGAAAAGTACCCTGTAGAGTGGTATGATAAATAAACAATAGTAGAGAAAATTGACAAAAGAAAATTCAAATGAATGCTTGTGTCCATCCAATACCGTTATGTGATTATTAGGAGTTGGTTCATTGAGATAAGCAGTAGTTGAGGCCAATTCTCCAGTCGGTAAACCATTATACTATTGCAGAAGAAGAGGGCGCAACAAGATGATGTAATTAAGACGGTGAAAAGCAATGTCGAAAACAACGGAAGTATGAGATTTGTGTTTGTCGAAGGTTACATCAGATTTGGGTGGAGCGATGAGGAGACCATTTTAAATCTGCCGTTATTTTTTGTCTATTCAGCGGCGCAGAAGCCTCCGTGGACGTTAAAGTCAAATGCTTCATGCAAGTCATCATTTTGTCGCATTTTGATTTTACTTTTCCACCTTAGCTGCGTTACCTTTTGGGGATGAAAATTCACCTAATGTGTCCATCCAATCTCCAAAAAAAACAAAACATGTAGGTTAAATAGATCAGACATTTGAAAAGCAGATGACAAAACGTCGATTGAGTAGCTGATCCAGAACTTTCTATCGTATCAGATGATCTTCTTGATCTCTTTTTTTTATTGAATGTTCAAATTAGACACTTTAACAACTTTAACAACTTAAATTAATAAACAAGTTAAATTACATTCTTGACCTTAGTAACAGCAATTGACAAAAAACACTACTAGTTTTTCCAGAACTACTTAACTAAGCAAACTCCATCTATCGCTAACCGTCCTGTACAGACACACACACACACACACACACGTTTTCTTTACGGTTTACATTTAAAGTTTATTCTCGTCATCGAGTTTGTTGACCATCTGACCTCCTGCACATTATCAATAAACAGATATATTATGACACTTTTGTTTCATACATCTTAAGCTAAATGTTTTTAGTTTTGTTGACAGTACATTAGCTTCTATTTGTAGCCGTGCACATTTAGTTTACTTCAGTTTTCCTTAACTCATCCTAATTTCTATTTCTTTGATTTACCCGTGCTCAGGATGTCGCTGCTGGTTGCTGCTGCTGGTGGGATAATTTGTGAGGCCGGAGGAAAAGATGTGCCCGTTAAAGCAGAACTCTTAAATACAGGAAGTGGCCAATCAGATTGTACAAAGTGCCCACCACATCATGCGGGGGGGGGTTGGGTTTTCCAGTTTAGATAATTGGTTTATTTCTAGAGACTAAATTATCTTGTTGGTGCTTTTGTTTTTATGCATGGTTGAAATATTTATACCGAAAGACCTATTGTCCTATTTTGTTTTTTTTCGTAGTTTGGTGTAAGTGTTTGTCTTGGTGTTACCCGGTTTTTGCAAAAATGGTCTGATCAGCCATTTTATATATGTTACCCTTTGGCTTCAGTTTGTTGGGTCACTTTTGCCCTTGTTAGGTTGGTTTAGGTTGTTCTTTTTTTAATTAAAATGTTTTATTTTTTTTAAATTCAGTTTCGGTTAAGTTCTGTTTAGTTTCTCTAATCGACAGGCCCAGAACATACTGTTACATATTGTGTACATTTATTTTTAATTTTTTTGATTGTCCTCTTTTTGACTATCCTCCTGTGACTCCTCATGCCTGGGTCCCTCACAATGATGGAGACCTTCAGAACAGCTCAACTGACCTTGAGGTGAGATTGTTTCGTCAACGGTTGTTTTCCAAAGCCATGGATGAATGTTGAATCAAGATTTTAAAATCATTAAGTGCATTTATTGGCAATCTTCTCTGGTTTTACTTTCTTTCTTTCTTTTTTAATTTAGGGCAAATTGTAATAACCTTTAAAATACTACAGTTTATAGTTTCCAATAAGCTTGAACTCTGCAGGCAAATAAACTGACGTACTCCTTCAGTAAAAACAATGCCATCTCTGCATTTGACTTTATTTTGTGAAGAAAGATCCTCACCAATATTAACACATTTTTTGCTATTTACACTCGCACGCTTCATGCAATGCTCTCACTTTTTTTTCTTAAACCACGGTGCAATGCTATGACACCCTGCTCTTGTGAAGTTCTCCCACACTTGGCTCAGATGCAGCATCCATACCAAACAATGGCAAATATTGTACTTATAAAGGCCAGTGCACTGTCAGTAGCTCTGTGTCTAAAGCCACGGATACACAGCACATAGGCACATTATCTCTGAAGTAGAATAAAATTTTGACGTTAACATTACGACAATCCAAGAGATTTTCATGCCTGTGAAATGTAACTATGTGTGGATCGCACAGGTAAAACATGAGACCTGTAAGGAATCGCTCTCTGCCGTCTGCAGAAATGATTGCTCGCACTTGTATAATAACAGGGACCACATCACCACCAGTGGTTTAAAAAAAAAAAAAAAAAGAAAAAACTCTAAGTAACTTATAGGTGTTGGATGTGGCTGAAGAAAAGTACTTTTCTTGCAATAACTCATGAAGACTACTTTAAATTATATTATCATGACGGCAAAGAACTATTTCTGCCATAAATTTGAAAAAGTGCACTTCTTTACGAACGGTACTATAAATTTATTTCAATGCAGGTCAGCTGGCTTTACACGATGTCACGCGGGAATCACGGGATCACAAGATCACCATCACCTTGTCAAGTAATGTATTTTTGTCCGAACGACCAGTCACCGGATCAATCGGTGTCCTCATGCCTGTGATGAGCTCCTGGCAGCTACATGCAGCTACACGCTGGCTGCCACTTTTTTTTTTAAAGTGCCAGCCCCTTTTTCAAACTATTTCAGATGACTGTGCTCCTCAGATGGTTCTGTGTAACAAAATACACACATACTTAGAACTAGATTTGTGCTCTTTGAGATTTGCACGAGCACTATTAAGACATATTTATGTCTATACACACATACTTACTGCAAGATGTTCATAATTAACCTGTCTGTTGGCTTAACTGCGTGCCTCTGTTTCTTCTCACTTAAAATGGCAAGAGAGGCTGAAGTGAACTGCAATGGTTGACCAAAAGGACATTTATCTCAGCAGTCCACAGCCACTAAATCAGAGGGCTTTCAACAAAGTTTTTCTTTCTATGCTTCTGTTATTTTTGCTTACCCCTTTCAAAGATGACCACTCGCAAAGGGTAGCATCACAAATGAACGTCTTTAAACTACCAATTGTTCTTCGAAAGGTCTCCTCTTTTACTGCTGTTTTTATGGCAACAGAAGGCAACTGCATGGACTACAAAGTGACAGGTCACTCCATGAACTTCTGGTGCATTGGCAAAAGCACCATTCAAATATAACTACCGCACCAAAATGACCACAGCATCTCACGCAGATCAATACTCTTCATGGTCTAGTTACTAGACCATGAAGAGTATTGTAATAGTTCAACATTGTAATAGTTCAAGACAACCCTCCTTAATACTAGACTCTAGTATTAAGGAGGGTTGTCTTGAACTATTACAATGTACTGTAGTCAGGTGTTCCTGCTTTTATAGATCAATGCAAACAATTAAAAAAACTAGGCTAACTGATTGCAGTTCTCTGTGATCCAATAACAGTTGTGGGTGTCCTTGACATGATTGTTAAGAGGTCCTGCCACTCAGTCACATTTGCACACTTTGTTTAGTTCAAATATATTCAGGCTAAAAGCTCATTCTGTATGATGTAGCCTATGTTTTAGTAGGAGTATACAGACTATTGAACTCTACACTTGCCTGTTGGAGACGATGGTGAGAGTTGAGATTACTCATGCCTCATCCTACATTCTCTGACTTTTTCTTCTTTCTTTTTTTTGAGGACCCCCCGCCCCCCCCTTTCCGAACCACCCCCAGACCTCAGACTGACAGCCACTGCGCTGACTTCACAGCTAACCAACATGATGAATTCCAGGCGAGCTGCGCCACCTTGACGGCATTTAATCATTGGGAAAAGACAGGAAACGTACTCATTCTTTATCCTCCAACACTCCCACCCCGCCTTCCCCTCTGTCCCTCTGACTCTCATCTCTCCTGCCGTCTCCGGTGCGTCTGTTCAGCTGCACAGAGCGGCGGTGTGCATGTGTCGCGGAGCGGGGGGAGCGCTGCACTGTTCTGCGCACCGGTTCCGCTGGACATCACCGTATAACAGCTCTCGACAACCGGGTGGTGGTGGAGGGGGAGACTGGACCCGGACCGGGAGCAGGAGCAGGACCGGGAGAAGCACCGTGGCTCTTTATAGCCCGCTCTCCGAAAACATGTCCGAGTTTTTCCTACTCGCCTTTCTAGCCCTGTTCTCGGGATTATTTCCGTGCGCCGAGCCCTCGGCGGTGTCGGGCGAGGAGAGAGGTAAGGAAGAACCGGGCCGTCGGGGATGCGCAGTCCGGTGAAACTTG
Organism: Bovichtus diacanthus; assembly: GCA_943590825.1. Taxonomy (NCBI): domain Eukaryota; kingdom Metazoa; phylum Chordata; class Actinopteri; order Perciformes; family Bovichtidae; genus Bovichtus; species Bovichtus diacanthus. The sequence continues at coordinate 6,387,745 of CALSBV010011748.1, forward strand.
GCATCACGGGCCGTCTTATAGTGCGGATCTGGTTTTGTTACAGGCGCCAAATGTTGTGCAGCTGCTGGATGTGAAGCCTCAATTTTCTCAAAAAGCCATAATTCATGAATGATAAAGAGTTGATCATGCACAATTGCTCGTCATTCTTTCTGTCCAGTGTGGGATGATGCACTGGAAGTATGCGTATTGTTCTGTTGTCATCCAGGATGTTCAAATGTTGCATTATAATGCGTGGCAGCTGATAAAACACAAAAATAACGACACTACATTTTTTTATTAAAACACATTTAACTTGCCCTGCGCATTTAGCAGAGCTTTGCATTTTCAGGAACATTGAGGCTGTTGGGAGCCAGAATAGAATGAGTGGCTCTGACTGCATGCGCGGAGCAGCGCTATCCTACGGTGCAGCAGGTGAAAATATCCCCGTGCCAAAGTGTGTTTTGTCTCTCACCGAGCTGTAGCCTGTATTTCTGCCTTGGGATCATCACAGCATCGAATGGAGACGTAGTTGGTAGAACTAGTTCTGCGGCGACAACTCTAGATCTACGGTGCGGTGTGCAACCCTTTTCTAGTGATGTCGGGGAGCTTGTTTATGAGCAGCATATTGACTGTTGCACCTCTGAAATTTGAATTCTGTCGCAAAAAAACTACAGCATATCTGTAGCCATGGCATTCTGTGTCATGTGTAAGGTTCCCTGAGGACAAAGCCAACCAAACACACTTCACCTATTAGGCTATCTATATGCAGAATAGATATCAAGTTTATGTTTGCCTAAATCTTCCACAACTATATTCAAATGAAGCAGCATGGTATGAAAGTTTAATAACTATGTTGATCCTCAAAGGAGGACAAATCTGTACTTAAGTATGATGGAAATGTGATATTTGTTTTGCATAAATAGTATGCTAAACATGTTTTTCCCTGGCTTTTAATTATTCAGAGTTGCCATTTGAGTATAGACATACTGAATTATGGGCACTGGACATACTGTGCCTACTCTATGGTGTCGGAATAAACAAAAAAAAAAAAAAAAAAAATGCTGTTGTGAGACAGAGTATATCCATTAACTGGCCTCAAAGTCACAGTTCCCTCACTTCTTCATTCTCAAGTATAGCAATGAGTGTTGAAACCTGAATCGTCACAAATGTCACCCCCGCCCCAACACAGCGTGGAAAACAGGGACTTAGAGTTTGTCTGGCAATCACAGTAGGCAAGAAAAACACGGTTTACCTCTTCCTGTGCATGACATAAAAAAGATGAATTTGTCTCTTGAAGTCCCTGAGGATGCCCCTGAGAGGAGGTGGGAGAAGGAAAACACCCACCTGACATGTTTGACAGTTGGAGTTCGTCAGCATTGCAGCCCTGATCTTTATAAGTGCATCTTAAATTCAATTAAAGAACGACTTGCAATGTCATTGTCTTGTATGAGCTGGTAGGAGAATATTTAAACTGAGAACAGTAAGGCTGAAGTGATATATTCAGAGTCACACGCATATCTCAAAGTATAGTTGGGACCTGCATCTTTGTCTGTAAGCCGACTGTGAGCCGACACCATCCTGCTCCTCTGCATTTGGAAGGAGAATAAATGAAAGCTCTCGTAGCTGTGTCTAAATGGACACTAATGATGATGGCATTTCTTATTTCTTCCAACACCGAAGCTGGTTGTTAGCCTCATTAGCCCAAAATGAATTTGCTTTGTGGTAGCAGCGTTGTTACGTTGAATGCCAAGTAGTGAGCCCGTGGTTTCTCTGTGAGTTTGAAGCATTTCCAGCTCATTCATAGAATGGCATATTCTCTTTTAAATGCCAGTCCCACTCCTTATCACTTGTGTCCATCTAACATTGAGCAGGCTGACCTGGCCGGCATGGCAGCACACTGCTGATCCAACACAAAGACAGGCTTTTAAAACTTTAGACACTCCAGACTGTGGGCTGCTTATGTTAAAAAAAAAAAAAAAAAAGAAAGAAAAAAAAAAAAATCAAAATTGCCTGCCCTTGATCTCAGCCAGTGACCGGACCAGATAAGCATCACTTAGCACAAACAGCTCAAGGTTGTTTGAAATGTATACACCATTTAAAAGATGATAGTATAGTGGAAGACATGGGTCCATGCACTAATGCAAGGAAGGTGGCCTTTAGGAGCTAATTAAGTGAGATAGTGAGATAATATCGCAGAAGTGCATGCAAGTGTCTGTGTGTGTGTGTTAGTGTGTGCAAAGGCCAGCACAAAATCTAGATGCTGGAGGTGTGTCTATGTGCACTATGTTGACCAGTACAGAATAAAACAAGTCTATAGTTTAGGTTTTCCTAATTGTAACCCCCTTAAATGTTCAAATTCAGCTTTTTACATAAAAACAAGTGCATACCGTGGCAACACACGACATATGGACTAAAGTCTAGGATCATATAATATGAATATAGTACAGAGCATTATG
>CALSBV010011748.1:6390189-6634318 GCA_943590825.1 Bovichtus diacanthus
TGTGTGTGTGTGTGTGTGTGTGTGTGTGTGTGTGTGTGTGTGTGTGTATAATTAATCCAAGAAGCTCAGACTTTCATGTGCCCTGTCGACCTATTGTATTTTACCACTCATTGGAATGGAAGAAGAAACACTGAATTGTTCATTGTACGACCTTAATGATCTCAACAATTATTAACAATTTTCTATTTTTCTGATATTTAATTGTACTGGGATCATGCACTACTTTGTTTATTAAGATGAAAACAACAACATATAAATGGATTAAAACATTTTTTTTTTTTTTTAACCTGGATGATCCACAATGACTGAGTAGAACATTCCCTTACAAAACATTTAAAGCGGCTCTCCAGTGACCTTGATGATCATCAGGGTTATCGGTCTTGAGCCTTAAACATTTGAACAGATAGACTTTGGTTGTGTTAGGGAGTAGAAGTCAGAGTATTTCAGTCTGTCCTGCTTTGATTTTGTCCATTCTTTTTAAAAATCAGTCTCTTGTGAGTCCTATAACTTTATGGAAGTGCATCACTGGAGTGCCGCTTAAAGTCAGAGAGCCTGGGAGAGAAGAAAAAAAAAAAAAAAAAAAGCCTCAGGATAAACTTTAGGCTGTAGCATTTATGTTCTTTCTTCTGCTATGTGGTGTACAATGTTTTTGAAATTTTTCAGATAAATATATGTTATTTGGAAGTATACCGAAGTACACATAATGATATAACTGATGTTTTTCTTGTTACTGGAAGCTGTTTTATGAATGTTTCATTTTTATTTATTTATAGGGGTGTCTTGCAATCTCACAAATTCAGTCCTTACTTTTACTTACTTAAATTTAAAGACTGTCTTAATTCCACTGAATCACTATATAATCAAAGCCAGTGTGTTGGTGTTAAAGCATGTGGCACCTTGCCACAATTCAGGGATTTGGGCATTAATAATCTCCGACATCTGCACAATGACTATCTATAACTCTGCTTCCTTCGTGCCACTGAGTTAAATAAATGTTCACTCTACTTAATGTCACCATTGTATCCTTACTCATTTAATAGATGGCTTGGAAGCAGGAAATTGGTCACTAAATTGCAGTTGGACATGATAGATTGCAACCAAATGGAGATTATGCAAATCACTTGCCTTTGGCAACATTAAACCAAAAATGTATACTGTTCTTGATGATCCTGAGGCCTTTCTATGAAATTCAGCCTCCACTGTGTTGGTGTTATATGAAGACCAGGATGTTGTTTTTATAAGAGAAATGCTGGGCAGTGACTAACTGTTGACATTCAAAGGTTGGATTGATTTCTGTTTTCATAGCTGTTTCACTTCTTTTTCTGGAAAGCATTAACGCAAAATGAGCTTGCCAGCTGCGAGACCTCCTTTGTAGCTCATTTTTCTGTCCACATCCTGTCCTGACACGGCGGCAAAAGTGTCCACCTCAGCAATAGGTGATCCTCGGTGTGGAAGGTGGCTCGCACTCACCCGGCTAGGCTGTCTTCACCCAGTGATTGGAGAAACCGCATGTAGATTCCATTTAAAGCTGGTTTGGAAAGAGTAAATAAAGTGAACGCTGAGGACGGGATGAAGGGGAGGGTGGTCTGAGTAGGAGGTGATGCACTCGTCAGCATAGCGAAGGGAAAACTTGCGGAGTGGGCACTGGCTGGTGTTGTTGTTGGCATTCATTCTGTACTTCAGGTGCTTTTTTTTAATTGACATTTGCTTCACAAGTCTTGAATGGGGAAAACGTCGTCATAGCAGCCTGTCAGCCGGTAACATGTTGAGAAGGTCAGCTTCAGTTTGTACATGAGCAGATTAAGCACGTCATCAAACCTCAATGTTTAGTTTTCTCCCCAGAAGTACTTCAAACATCATACAAGTCATCGACGGGTTGTCTGAGGTTTCTGTGAGCCAAGAGCTTACACAGCGTTTTTTGCAGAATTGCAATCAGTCTTTTACAAGCTATGAAAAGACATTGGAACAGCTGACACATCTATGTGCTGATGCCAGTTGTCATTGAACTCTTACATCTATCTTAGGGCAGAGGTGAAGTATGGCCTAGAGCTACAGGAGGCAGCAGTGAAGCAGCCACCACGGTGTTATTATGGTATGCAGTGTGATGGGGGAGCTGGGCTGGCTCCTGTAGAACGAAGTTATTGAATGAAGTCATTGGATTTTGATAGTTTCACCTTTTTAATATCACGTCTCACTGTCCTAATGGGTTACAATTGAATCAGTAATGGATTGGCTCGGGTTGTGAAAGCCATTGGCTGTAAATTGACTTGTGACATTGATTACCAATAGCAGAAGGAGCTACATTTTTGACCCATATGGTCGATATGTGTTGACGTTCTGGGCAGACTTAATTATGTGGGTGGCAAGGGGTTTCGTATTAGAATTTTCCGAAATGCTACATAATTTAAAATGTGAATAATGAATCAATAAGTCTTTCTTCAGAGAAGCCCCATCTTGCAGGAGTTGAATCCAAGAGCTAGGCTCAGCTGTACACTGAAATGGCTGCTTGATACAAAAAAGAAAAGTATAATAAATTATTAATGGAGAAAAGCATAACTGTTTTATTGCCAAATATGCTAATGAAAATGGGGCTCATAACGGCAGTGGCGGGATAAACCGCTCCTTTCACAAGTCGAGTTAAGTATGAGGTCATTAGTGGGTGATTGATAAGATAGAAGGCATCGTAAAATGAAATGTAACGGTGATGTTGTGTGCCTTGTGAATGGGGGGGGGGACCTATGCACAAGCCAGACCATCTGCTGAAACGCAAATTCAAACTATGAAAGAGTCTTTCACTGTATAGTTTTTATGGCACAGAAATGTTGTGTGTTACACCACGGACAGTAAAGGTTAAAGTTAATATGCAACTGGGTGAGAAAAGTCTTTCTGTCAGTTTGAAAGGGTGAACTTCTAGCTATCAGGAGGCAGCACCCCGAGGAGATGCCCACTGCGTAACGGTGTTTGCTCAGCATGTGCCGACGTTCAATGCAGCATCGGTGGATCCTTGTAGATTGTTCTGTTGCTCCCATCTAGTTCCTCCACTCTGCCTGGAGGCCTTGCAACCTTAGCCTTCACTTTGTTTATTTAGCTTTTGACCAGTTGGCTAAGGTATGCACTGCTACCTAAACAGTCAGGAAGTCGGGGAAAAGGTGGTGTGGAGTACTTTTCAAATATATAGAGGGGGAGCGGGAGTATTAACCCCACTATTTTAGAGTTAAACCTCACACTTAACTGGCTAGTCATTATCCCTGATGTCTGTTGTCTATCCTTGCAAAAAGGACAACACTTTTAGGAAGTCTCCAGACCAAGCGGCAATCTCCGGGGCTGAAAAGTGAAGCCCATGCAGAATGCCTTAAGCCTGCGTTATTTCTGATAGCCAGCAGGAGGCGTCTCCACTGGTTGTGAGAATCCAATTGTACAGAAGTCTATAGGAAAATGCCCTAATTTTCACTTGATTTATCAACTCACTACAAGTCTTCTTTAATATTAACTTGTAAATGATGGGCCCATTTTAGAGTAAAACAGACGATGAAGCAGTGTATGCTTTAAGGTGTGGCTACCTTGTGATTGACAAGCCGCTACCACATTGTTGGCCGGGCTTTCGTCTAACAACTTTTACCCTTTCACAGAGTGCTTTCATATCATACAGGTTAAATGTAACCTTTTGTTTGCCTAAAAATGTCTTTGTGTCACTTCTGGTTCCAAAAAAAAGCCAAGATGGCGATGGACAAAATATACAGTCTATGCCGAACATGTTATATTTGTGTTATGAGCTGTCAAATTTATGTTATCCATGTGTGAGGTGGTGCAGAGGCAGCCATCTCCGGAGGAAGCAATGCACCGTGCGTGGAGAGTTTTCTCATTATTGTTTGAAGAAGCTGTTTTATTTCCTGGCACCCTTGCATCCAAATATTAAACTGGCAATATGGAGATCCGGTGGCTAATGTATGAGCTTGTATGCCTATGGCCCAGCCCATCTCGCTGATTAATACTTTAAGATTTGATTAATCACTTTATGTGGGCAGAGAACATTTCCTGCTAGTGTCCATAGCAGACACAGCGGAATTTAATTTAGGTGAATAGACTGGAGATGGATTCTCTTCTGTGTAGCAGCACTACTTTGTGATTTAAGTCGGCTCAGGAAATGTCTGCAGGGAAAAAACAAAAAACTTGTCTAGCATAGTATTAAAAAAAAAAAAAAAAAAAAAAAGTGAATGGTGGGACATACCTGAAATGATTGTCTGACCAAATTGTGCACACTAGGTAGATGCCCGGACAAACTGGCTACTGCAGGCGGATCATGACCAATCTGCAGGTCAGAAGTGCTGGTGTCGAGCCCCGAGTGGCAACGGTGGTGGCCAGAGGACCAGAGTGAGGGCTGCTGAAGCCTGGCTGGGGACTCTTTCTCCCAGCTGCCACCTGGCACAGACCGAAGGCTCAGGGCTCCATCATGCAGACTTGGCCCAGAAAACCAGAACAGGGGAGGGATTCATCCATCCCCCAACAAGCTTCATTCAGCAGACAAACCTAAGGCCAGTTGGTAATGCTACGCTGTGTCCTTCCTAAAAGAAAAATTGGCGCACTGAGCAATTAAGAAATATTGAGCCATCGAGGTGTTTCCTTTTAATGTACACCTCTATAATAATCCATAATTTCCCTTTTATGGATTTAAACATAAAATGCTTATGCAGTAGCTGCTAATCACAGAATGGAAGATATTTCCTCTTTTGCCTGATTTGTTTTGCAGTCATTCTCACAAGCCATTGCCTTTTAAAGAGCTGCAGTATATTTCAGCCATTAACCAGAAGATTAATACACAGAATGAAATGATCTTCAGTAAAGATGCAGGGGAGTGTATGGTGTACAATATTTACAAAAGACATACAGCATTAGGGGTTTCCTGGATACCAAGCTTGCCAAAGGCAAACTTTCTCACACAAACGGTGTATATTTGTAGACCATGCGTGAGACCACATGTACAAACTAACCTTTTCTGTAAATGATTGTCTTTGCCCTGTCTGTGTCGAGGCTGGCTTCCCTAGCTGAGCTCACTATAGCCCAGTCTGGTTAGATGGACAAGAGAAAGGGGAAATTATTGGCATCATTTTCACGCTTGTGTGCAAAGCAACGAGTGGCGACATCAGATGAGCAGCCGGTTTGGTGTCCACTGCTATGGGCTGCACTGAGAATATCTACCAGTCTGATTCCTTCAATATCAATTTGGAGGAGCATGCCTAGGTCTATATCCAAGCCTGACAGTCCACTGAAAGAGGTTTTTGGGCCTAAAATATTTGTGGGATTGCCACTAAGGATAAATAATTTAATGCACTTTCATGGCATAGTGCATGAATTGAAAATCAAAGATGAAACCCCCTTACTGCTGCCCCTACTTACACCTGCAGCAGACACAAAATTCACTCACAACAGCTGTGATACTGCTGGCCCTCGAGGATTGAGTTCGGTCTTGTGGCAGCACTATCACAGAGTTACTTTGTGTTTAAAATTAGATTGCCAAATACATCACCACCAGCTGTCATCAATCTGATTCAGTATGATTCCCTAACATGCTTCCGTGCTGCTATTGATCTCTGCTCCCCGCCACCCTCCCGTTTCACACAGGGTTGTATTGGGAGTCCTATTAACTGCGTTCCCATCAATCACAGTTCACCCATGTTTGTTTGTAGAAATCTTTGATACGATTAGAGCAGTGCTCCCGTACTCATGCTACGCAGTTTTTCTCCCGTTCCATTTCTCGTGTTGGCTGATTTGAAATGCGTGCAGTTGCTCCCCTTTTGCTTTAGTGATGTGCCTCACTGCTCCGTAGTAGAGACCAGAGATTAAGCACTTGGGCCTCAAACATGTCGGCTGTCAAAGGTATCTCTCACTGCTCAGTGCCTGATAAGGGCCACTTGTTCCTGAAACAGCCCTTGCCAAGAAGAAAACACCGGAGAAATAAAAACCCCTCTGGACTTACTGAGATGTAATATGTTTCTCTTAGAAAGTACATTCTCATGATTGCTTTTGTGGCCTTGGACAAGTCTACAATTGAAGATAAGTGTCCACGTGTTTTTTATTTTTTTTTGGGAGAATGATTGGATTTGTCTTGCTCATTTTGTGTATTTCTTACTTTTTTTCCATTAAAGGCCTACTTTTACATGCATACACCATGATTACTCATACTTTTAAATAAATCATGCCCTTCCTCATTCCTTCATTCCAATTTAATGCCATTGGAAAACTTTTCCATGAGACTTCTAATTAACACAAGAAAGGTAATTAAACACACAGGATTAGAAGCCAACAATATGTTTTGATAGGATTGCCACAGAGAGCTGCAGTCAAGCTATTATTCTACATTTAAATACAAATTAAATTATTGTCAAAATCGGCATTTCCTGCCAACAAGAATGTCAATTTGAATGTCATCAGGCTATTAAATGGCCGTTATCGGGTGTTTTTACTACCATTCTAATGCTTCAGAAGGGGCAAACTGCACCCACCTGTAGGCGTGAAGGTGCATATCCGACATTATGAAAGGGTCGCTGTTTTGTTTGTTTCAGTTATGTTGGGTTTAGGCGCCAAAACTACGTGGTGAGGTTTAGGTAAAAGATCATGGTTTGGGTTAATCACCTCCGACCCAACCAAGGAAACAGACATTGGAGGTTTGAATGGGGGGAAAAACAACAAAGTGGGATCACACTGATGAACAGCCTTAACATATGGTCCACAGTAGAGATGGGAGGTAAAGACATGCCGTCCAAACTCATCATCAACGATGAAGAGAACTTTTTCTGCCGTAACATTAGTACGTAACTCTCCTCTATGTAAGGGAAATTAAATTCATAAGGAGTAACTTGTGACCGTTAAATTTACCATTTGTTTCAAGATATTAAACTAGAACAAAGCTTTTGAATATTTTAACGCTTAACCATAGCTGCATATTGCATGTCATGAATCAATTGGGTTGAAGTAACCATTTCAGAACTGTCCGTTCCAAATGAACAATATACCATGGTGAAGTATTTACTCGTATTACTAGATCTGTGGCAAACTAAGAGTGATGCTTTCTGCCATTAAATCTGACTCATAGTGACATCATAACTACATCTTCTGTGTTGCTTACTGATTAGATTGTAGATGGACCTTTTGTGCACACCAAATATTACCGATAAATTGCAAAATGCCTCTTAAGGTGACTTCTTATGGCTTCTTTCACTATTTGAGCCTTTACAGTACCAACATGCACTAAGCAAAAGGCAGGGAAACATATGCAGGTGTTACAGTAGCAGTCTGTCACAGGCTAACACACAATCACATTCACACTCTCATTCACACCCAGGGGGCAATTTAAGGGCTCCACTTTTCCATATTTGCATTTATTTGGACTTGGTAGGAAACCTGAACCACTTGAAAATATGAAAAGCATTCAAGCTTCACACAAAAGAGGGCCAGAGCCTTTTTTCAGCGAGACGCCAGTGCAAGCCCTCAGTGGCACCACTCGCATTTAAAAGGCTGTGTGAAATATTTTCCGTGCATCGACCTAAGTGAAATTAAATAGAAACGAGAGAACGGCTAAATCCAAGAGATTCAAAGTGTGTCTGTGTGTGTGTCTGTGTGTGTGTGTGTGTGTGTGTGTGTATATGTGTGTGGAAATCTGTTAATGTTTAAGGTAAGGTGTGTAGCAGTAATCAGGTGTAAATTGAACTTCATGCAGATGGAGGTGGCTAATTAATGGTAGAAAATGATCAAGCAAAGGTCACAGCAGGATGGTCACAGACATCACGAGATGATGGCCTAGATATAGGAGTTAATATGTGGTCAGGACATGATTTAATAAAGCCCTGCTTTGTTACAGAAAAGAGGCTATTTGCATACTTTTATTTTTTTTTTAGGAAGTGATAGGTATTACCATGGCAATTAACCACCCAATCCAAATGCCTGTACACCAGCAACCATTATGCTGATTGTTGCTCTTTTCAAACATTTTTAATCACAGTTGAGAGATAACATTTGTGCGTAGAGTGACCGAACATCATTTACACTTTGACTTGTTTTATGTAATCTGACACGTGCAGGCTGGTTTGTGTTTAGCGGTGGCACTTGTGAGGTTAATACTGTGTGACCGATTGTCTGACATTATTGTCTCATCATACTTACACAGCGCAGGCTTCTGTTATTGTTTTAATATGCCGTCTCTTCCCGTCTGCCTCTCTTTTTTTTTTTTTCTCTCTCATGTTCTGCTCCTTTTTTCATTCCTGTTCAAGGAATTAATAGCCTTCGGTGGATACAAATCAGAGGCACAATTCTAGGAAAGCAAATCTTCCAGCTGAACAGAAGGCGGCACAGACAGCGCTAGTAAAGGTATATTTAGGGTCAGAAGAAAAAAAAGTTGTTTATTCACTGTCAAGTGATGGAAACCTTCATAATGCATCTCTCCATGCTGGAGTGACATTTATGTTGATGTGCATTATGCATGCACACTTGTTCTAAGCAACAGATTGCACGGGAGTTGTTTGGTGAAATAGGTGTTATCGCTGTTCTTGTGGGTGTCGTACGTTTGCTTGCTTTTGAAATGAACAGTTGGAAATGTGGCCCGCAGTGATGTACAAACAGGAGTTACTGTAGTGTTGTATCTGTTGATTTGATGTTTGATGAATGTCAGTTCTGACTGTTCAAGCCCTTGAAGCCAAAAGCTGTGTCGTTTTTGTCCCGGCAGAAACATTGCATCTGTTCTGATCGCTAGAGAATCACTTCATCCTCATTAACCGGGAAATGCCAACAAAGAAAATAGGGATTAGTTTACCATAAAGAAAAGTGATAAGCGTCACAATTAGACACCGAAGCTGGTCAAAAGTGTGTCTGTTTCGCTTTGTGGTTTTGTGATTTCCTATGTTTTTTGTTTATTAGAGTGTATTCACAGTATAATGCACTTTATCATTGTAAAGTGGCATTAGAGAGACAGACAAACACGGAACACTTTTTTATCTAACTAATCCAAAATCAATCACCTCAGTAAAAAGCCTACCTTAAACCATTAGGACACACTGTATTAATCCCGTTTGAAGCACTATGTAGACATTAAACATTGCAACTCAAGATTAATGAACAACACAAGTAACACGTGGGATAGAGCCAAGTTTGCAAACGCATATCGTTCATGCCTTGAGCAGCACAACATGCATTATGCACTACTTAAAAATAACTATACACACTTAAAGCAAGACTCATGCGTGCCTACAGCATTATGCCAATCATGCTGCAACTCAAAGTATCTAATGATTCTGCAAAAGACTATATTTTGCTTCATGACTTTTTTAATATTCAGTGCGCAGTAATAACTGTAAATTATTTATTATTTATGGTGATGATGAATAATATAGTGATTGTTTTCTCTATTAAGCGATAAATAAAATATAAAATGTCAGAAAATTGAGAAAAATACCAGTCACAATTTTCCTATTGCTCACGGTATTTTAATCAAAACGCTTAATTTGTCCAACTAACAGTCCATAACCCAATTACACAGTTAATGATCACATGAGGCAAAATAAAAGCAGCAAATCCTCTCGATTGAGACGATGGAACCGAGAACTGTTTGGCATTTTTGGCTTGAAAAATGATGATCGACTAATCGATTACGTGTCTAATTGTTCATAAAAGCATAAAAACAAAGCGTGTCCTTCTAATCAATATCGATTATAAATCACAAACACTCCAAATGTCTCTCCACATTTACATTACGAGTTTTATTCAGAGCAATAAATCCAAAAGCCTTGCCTAATGATGAAGCTGACTAATGTGACAGAGTGTTGATTTAGTGGTGATTGTTCTTAAAGTGCCTCGCCTCGTGGCTCATGAGTTTGGCTCAATCAAATGTACAGCAATTACATTTTGCCCCGCTGTTATTAACCTCTCAGATGGTACAACAATCAAGATAGATCTGTTGTCTGCGCATTAATGTCGCCAGACATTGTAACGACACTAACTGGCTGTGTGACTCTTCCCCTAATCTCTTATGCAGAGGTAGAAATTACCTGACAAGTGGCTTCTATAACTGAGCGACCTCTTCTGATATACAGCTCACCAAAGCAGCCTATTATCTGTGTTGACAAGTATGTCTTCTTGTCAGGACTGTTTTTTCTTTGAAGCTCCTTTTAAAAGTGACTACAGTACATACAAAAAAAAAAGAAAAGAAATCAATTCTAAAAATAGACAGACTTGCAAAGAGTGTGTCTTCAAGGGCTGTCATCATCAGTTGTGGCAAGCATGACATGACAGTTCTCATTTTTAGATACTCTCTTCTTGACCCCAGTCTTGTTCGTCTAACCAACATTTTCATGTCTGACTCATATTTACCTCAGTGCTCTGATTCATCATCCATATCAGTCGGTCAAGACGAGGCACGTCAGCTCCCTAAAGTCTCCGGCGTAGTCGCTGCAAACCAGAAATGAAGTCTGCGGAGATATTTCCAGGCAGCCTCTGCTTTCCGAATGCACCAGTTTCTTTTTTTTTTTTCAATTTCTCTGCCATCACGCCAAGCTGCCTGACACAGTTATCTGAGGTCAGGCTCCAGTATCTGTCTGCCCGAGACACTCCTCACACAGGACATGTCGTTTATCTCCGTGGTTACAGTATTCCTAAGGAGGTCTCAAGGGGATGTCTTTGCCAGAATTGAACTTGAGCTTGACGATAGCTAAATGGAGATCTGAGACTGTTAATTCTGGTGACAAATAGTATGCACTTATTCTATACATAGTAATGAGTCAGTATTTGATGCAATACTCAGATGTGAAAGATCCACATTAAAGGACTCATTTCCCATTTTGAGAAATATGCTTATTTGCTTTCTTGCCAAGAGTTGGATGAGGAGATCGATACCACTCTCATATCTGTTCAGTAAATATAAAGCTCCAGCCATGAGATGGTTAGTTTTGCTTATAGCACAAAGACTGAAAGCGGGGCTGAACGGCTAGCTTGGCTCTGTTCAAACGTCCCAAAAAAAAGAGAAAAGAAACAAACAAAGCAACACCTTCCGGAGTTTTGACATCTCTCCAGGAAGTCATTGCACCCAACCAAGGATTAGTCTGGCACCTACTGCAGCTCCCTGTGAAACCACAAATTGTTCTTTGCTATACCTATAGTCGTCATTATTTTTTAACAAATTACACAAGACACAACAGTGGCATCAATCTCGCTCTACTGCAATAATAAGTGTATTTCCCAAAGAAACTATTCCTTTTTACAAGTGTTCAGGAGTAATGTTGTAGACGTTACAATCCCAGTTAGTTCCACACAGTGAGGTCTACAGATTTGAAAGAAAATGGTCTCGGGTCAGTGCTCAGTATTGGCAATAACCTGAGAGTATTGTGAGAGAAGAAGGTAGATTGGGGCAGCCCTGGTGACTGGAATATTAATATAACAGTAACCTTTGCAGATGTGAATGCTTTGATAAGTCGCTGGTTTTATTGTTAAAGATATAAAAGGAAGAAGAATGATGTTGCTTTCTTATTGCTAAAAAGAAGCATATTGCACAGGTCAGCTGGAGCATGATAAGAGCTTATGAGTGTGTGTCATCTGATAGTCTAGCCCTGTCGCTCACACTGTGACACGAATTTAGTCCTGCTGTTTGAGAATATACAACGTGTCACATGTACAACAGCCAGTGGAGAAGCTAGTTTTTCTCATTTAAGTTGCTACCAAGGCCTAAATTTGGATGTTCATGTGAAGCCTGGGAGTCTCGGGAGGGGATTTGCATCTGCCCAGTATTCTGTTGTGCCCATTTTTTCACACTGTTGTATTTTCTGCCAATGCAGGAAGTCTCTTCCACTGCATGTTGAATTTTATTCAATTTTTTCCAATAATTGGTGGGTTTATTGATAAGATCCACAACTTTGTATCTCTCTATAGAGAGCCCCAGGAGTCCTAAAACACGGAAATTAGTTTTTTTTTTTTTAATGGGTTTTTGGTTTGGAGCCTGAATTAAGGTCTGTGGGTAACAAGAGCTTAATAGATCTTCACATTTTGTTCTACGACATAAAATACGTCAGTAAATACCCCACTTCTGAATTTTACCCGCCTTTTTAATTTAGCGGTGGTTATGTGAAGTAGGGCTGCACAATCTATCGTTATTTTTATTGTCGTCATTGGGATGCCAACTTGCACGATAAACAGATCGTGAAAAACTGCTTTGGGGATTCTTTGAGTTAGTTGAAAGATAAAATCAGTAGAGGACATCTTTGTATCATTCTTTTTCTTTTACTGGTTCCTTTTGTGTTCAGTTCAATGTTCAATATAAAAAAAAAAAAGGAAAGGAAATTATTTTCAACTTTGTTTTTTTAACAATCAATTTATTGTATTTTATCAGTATACTGAAAGCAGCTAAAAGACAGAACTGACTACACTTTAATATCTGTTTATTATCACAAGTAATATCGTCATAGCAATACTAAACAAGGTTATGACATATCGCATACTATCCTCACATGAGCCCTAATGTGAAGTCATGCGATTATGGTGTAGTTTGTTCATAGCCTATAACGTTAGCGTTTTACTTATTCCGATTTGCATTTACGCTTCAAAAGTCATAAAAGTGGTGGTCCTTTTGTTGAAGATTATCATAAACGACCCTATCCTTTTTCATCTGTGACATTTCAGACAGTGAGGTAGGAGAACAGAATAAAAGGTGTGATTCTGTTGTATATTAAAATGTTGTCAACCAAATCAAACGACTATCGCTTTAAGGAGTGTTAGCCAGCCGGTTACTTTCACAGCCATAGTGGGACCTTTCTGCACCTCAAAATCTTTCATTTCCATAGCCGCCTGAGTGTGAATGTCTGCTTTAGGCGGCGTTTCCCTGTGGAACAAAAGCTCTTCATTATTAAAGGCCCCTCGCCAAGCATCCTCCACACTTCTCTGACCTTATGACTTTCTGGAGAGCGGAGGCACAGTTTAAAGCTCATCCCTGTTTTGCTCTCTCTCTGTCTCCTTCTGGAACGGCAGCCAAGGCACAGCATCCTTGTTTTTATACCAAATGGTAGGACGAGAAAATGCAATTGCCCTTTTGTGGCATTAAACATTGATGTGTATTCTCACACATAGAGAGCTAAAGTTGAACGAGACTAAAGAAAGATGATGGGTGTCTTTTTAGTGATAGTGCAATTAACTTTAAAGAGGCAACATCTAATTTTGACCAACGTTTCTTTCTTAACATCCTGTTTTCTCATTTAATTGTTAAAAGTGGACACTGACAGAAGGTTACCAATGTAATGGTAATGTGTTGTTATGAAGGTGTTATTAGGACATTCATCTTATCCTTTTGAAAGTGTTCTACACAAGACTGCCTTCTAAGGGCTCTTAAAAATATGTTGCACCAAAGAAATCATAATAAATATAGAGTAACCACCTCTTTTGCATGAATTTATTTGTATTTTTTTCTGTATCTGCTATAAAGACTATAATGAATCAATTTAAATAGTTAGAAATCTTTATTTTTGCGGTTTTAACAACAAGCACATTGTAAAATCTTAATATAAGATACTTTTATTCGGAAATATTCAAAATAAAGCTGTATTCATTAGAAAAAAAAGTTATGTTTTGTGATGTGTTTGTACAATAAATTGGATATCCATCACCATTCATACCCGCTGCAATTTGGAGGACCCAGACCAGTTTCAGTTGCTTTGCACTTTAAAGCTAGTTAATCGTTGCTCGTCTTGATGCGATAATCAATCCCTAAAGCAATGTATGTAATTTTCATCATAATGGCTCTCACTGTGTAATGAGGCATGTCTGCATTACATTTTTTCTTGTAATTTTGCCCTAATTTACATCATAACGTACTAGCAAATACAGATGGTCGACAGAGGAAACCCTGTGCACAGAAATGGGGTGATTACTATATAATGTTCATTTTATACATTTCATTTAATCAAAATGTCTAGTTTTTGAGCAAGTAATCAATACGATAAAAAAACCTAACTTTTTAGTTTTTGGAGTCTACATTGGGTATTAGGAGTCCTGCCTGCATACTGAAACACACAGCATGTACAGTAAGTAGCTTGACATGAAACCACTGACACGATTTTGAATTGTGTGATTTTAAAAAAAAACATCAAAAATAGCTTTTGGTGTTGTACCACCAATATTTCTTCTTTTTTAAATGTTGTTTATTTGGAAATGGTACAACTCAATAAGAGCCTGTTGTCTGACTGTGGCTGACAAATGTTATTACCAGGAGGAGAGACACAGCTCAGAGGCCTCCAAAGTTTGTTCATAATGTTGAAATTGAACATAATGTTATTAAGTAAATAATCTTTTATTTATGTAGCACTACCCCATGATGGTTTACCCAAAATGAAACTGCACATAACATAACCAGGCATAGTTTTTTTGTCATTGTACTATTATCTTTATGTCTTTAATATTGTTGGACTGGATGCATTTTTAGACAGTGACTGGTCTAGCTAGCGTTTCTTTACTGTTTTTATACTGGCAGTACATTGTTAGTTCAAGAAAACTAGTATTGTATTTCCTCAAATAATAGTAGGCCTACAGGCTGCAAGTTCATATGTTACACTGAAAGAATGTTTTGTTCATACGCCAATGTAATGTACCCATAACAAGAGTGTATCAAGAAATATTAATGCTTTCAGTTTCAATATTTAATGTCAGCTTGGAGGGTGCCTTTAGGCCATGTAGGCCTACATGTATTTCATCTCTGCAGCATACTTGACATGTTTTACAGTCCCATGAGTGCATGTAAAAGTTATCATCAAAATATTGGTCAAATGTGGCCCTGCTGCCTCTAAAGATCATGCTGTTTGCTACAGTGAAAACACAACAAGCGATGGTCTAGGTACGTTATTAATATCACCAGCAATATCACTTGCGAAATGATGAATAGAATGTAGGTGAGGATTTTCGGCCAACTAAACCAAAAGCCTACTGCTTATAAAACCTGTTGAGCTTTTAAATGCACATTAGGACCACCGTGCCACACTATACAGCTAAACGTCTTTCACTTTTTTTTTTATCACTAATGTTAACAGGAGGACTTTTATTTATAGAACCCTGGATGCACAACAATTCTTAATTTTGCAACACTATAATATAATGGCTAACGTGTTAGCAAATAGTGGCTAACCTACACATCAAGCATGGAGCAACATTAACAGACATTTAGAGTCATGTTTCTGACCAGCTGACCAGTGTACGTCCAATATTCACTTTCATTTTAAGTTTGTTTTGGTCTCCTGACAAACATATCTGGGCCTTTAGTTGCTAGATGTTTGTCTAATCTAACGTAACTATGTCCTGGTTCGGCCAAAAAGTGTCCATGTTAAAAGGCTTCGCAGATTTGGGTGATATCTTCAATCTTAGGAGTTATATTTCCAGAACCCTTAAAGCAACAATTGGCAATTCTTTTAACAATTTTGAAAGCTATCTACCGCATTACCTTGTGTCATGCAATGTGAACTGTTGGCAGATCCCGATAGCTTACTAGTTTGATTATTTTTGTGTAGTTAAAAACAGCCCAGAAAGAAACCATGAGTTGCGTGTGCGGTAAGTGATGAAGCTCTACCTTAAGGCCGCAATTAGGACAGGAGCAGCCCTGAGAACAGTATCTCACTGCTATCATTCATGAAAATCTGATTTGTCTGGGCCAGAAAGCAGTTCTTTCCTGGGGAAAGGAAACTCTGCAGCAGTCTTTGTCCCGCTGCATTTTTAATTAAAGGAGATTGTGAGAGAGTGTATAAGCCACCTTTCCCCTTGGGGAGCTACCCCATTTCATATTTCATTTTAATAGCTTGTTGTATTTCGCAAAGGACCTTCACCTGGCACCTCTGATGGGTACTGATCATAGACAGCAGTCATTTGAGGGGAAAATTGAATTTTTACTTCGTTTGTCACAATGTCTGGTACACGGCATGATCTGAATGCATGCTTTTGGTGCATCTGGCCTATTTTTTTTTTTTACCGTAATAGTATAAGCTTTTGACATGAAACACTCTGTTGTGGGCACACAACTGAGAAGGGTGTTTTGCCAGTAATGGTGGTTTAACTTGACTTAACTTTTAAAAGCTATTTTAAGACAAGTTGAACATTTTTCAAAATCCATGTGTATCCGTGTGTTTCCATGCACACTTGTGTTTGTGTGGATCGAGTGCATACTATGAGCTCTGGAGAGTCCTACCCTCCCTGCATGGTATCATCATTTCCATAGGATGTGCAGTCGACCGTTAATCTCACCAAGTAACTCTGAGGACTAGGCGAGACACATTAGAACAGCTGGAATCAAGCAGTAAAATAGGAGAGAAGAGGGTGAAAAATCTCTCCGAAGAGAGAGCACTGAAACATTGTGAACCATTTCAATCAGCCCAGAGCAGCAGGAGACTGCAACTTCCATATTCAACATGGTCATAGATTGGTGCAATATGTGCAGCAGTGATAACAACAAACATCATGCAAAAAACCCTGCTGGTGGCACGGAAGTCTGAACTTTTCACATTTCTTTGAATAAGGATAGGGTTTTGTGCTTTCAACATGAGCAATACTTATCTGCATTTCTATAAAAAGCCCAAAACACTAGCCCATGCTGAGGAGAGGATTAAGAATCCAGTCACTGCAATACCAAACAGCTCTTGTGTACTCAGGCATTGTTGGATATTTTATTGCCTTCATGTTTTGGACAGTTCTTCACTGAACTCAGTGAGGTCATTTATCGAAGATGTACAGTAGGTCATTTGAGAGAAACAATGAGCATATATAGAGTAGCATGGCAAGATAAAACAACTGAATCATCCTCGGGCTGTACTATTGACAGATGAGTCAAATGGCCATCCTCCTGGCTGATATATAAGCCTCATTATTTCTAGTGAAAACTGACAGGAGGAATGTCAAAGATGGTGGTTTGTTTGTAGCTTTTGGCTATTTGCTGCTTCAGGAAAGTGAATTCAGAACAATGTTTCAGAGTTGCTCTACCGAATACAGCAGCGTCAGGAGCAAGGTTTCAATGAAATGGTCAAAGAGAAAGAAACATAAAGTTGTTATGTGGCTTCAATAAAGTTTAAACTTTCATTTTGAGAAACCAATAATAGCAGCAACCAATTATGAACTTAAAGCAGCATTTCTAATTATTTTTTACTGCTACATTGGGTATTGCATGTATGTGTCCAATGTGTACCAGCATGTGGTGGCATTGCTGCTCAGTTGTTATAGTAATGTTTTATAGTAATGTGATGTTTTATTTGTCGTGGCTGTAGAAATGTTATGGCTTTTATTCAAATATAATCTATTTGAAGAAAAAAACAGCAGTGCGAACCAAATGCAAACTCAAAATCAAAGAATACATCCAGCTATAGTATCTTTGAAAACTGTATTATGAATTGAAAAGGTATGCTATGAGATTCTGACATATTTCACCAGCCCTACATTATACAGTAAATAAACAGGCATTGAACATGTGCTGCTAGTCGTTTCATTGTTCCTATTAATCAATTTGTTTGGTTTTAGAATATCTAAATTAAAACTATGCAAAAATACAAAACAAAATCATCATATTGAGTGTTTTTTTTATGGAGGAAAGAATTTAAGAAACAAAGGAGCTCTATTTGTAAAAGCAGAGCCTCAGCCTTCATATTCAACTATTCTGTCACTATGAATGACTTACCGGTTGGGAATTTAGCATTTACCTCATGTGCAGCAATGCCACAAATGTTTCACGTTCAGAAAACTCTGACATGGAATGATTTGTGTTGCAACGCTTGACAGCCAGGCACTGTATTTTAAGACTGTGTAGGTGTCATACTATATAGGCTACCATTGTCACTATGACTGACTGAAAGACAACATATCTTTTTCAGTTGTGCTCTGACACAGCCTTTGTGATTTCATCACATCATTTTTGGCTCTGGAATATACCAGCGGAGGGCCTAGCTGGGGCCTTGCCACAGCATCCGGCTTTCTGCTCTGTGGCTATGATGGGATTTACTGATAATGTTAATGTAGTCCAAGAAGCCCTCTGTACACCAGCGGCCCGTCTCCCACCCCTACTGGTGCCCACCAACGGAAAAGTGGCCCTGGACCAGAAAATGGGAAAACTGATACACTGAGCCAACACATTCAGTGTGAAACATTGTGTTTACATTTAAACGGTGCCAATTTACTGCTTTAAGAGCAACCATTATCAGTTCCATTGAGGCAAAGATAATTGACTGAAAATTTGATTTTCTCAGTCCAAACATGATTATGTTGTTGCTTAGTGGGTGTCGGCAAATGCTGATTTGTTGCAGGTTGTTGAGGCTGGAATTCAATCAAAGAGGAACTATTGATAAAGCTATTGCTCTGGCTCCAGGAAAAGGCTATTCAATAGCTATTCACAATGTTTCAACAAACAGATAATTGTCAAATTGAACATAAACATAATTAGTACAAATCAAATAGTATATACTTTTCTTTGGGAAAATAGTTCTTTCCTCCCTGTCTGACCACCCGATCATATTACCTGATATTATAGCCATCTTCCTCAAGCAATAGACTGCAGCTGCAGTGTATAATCTGATTAGTATAATGCATTGATATAAACAATATTTGGATTGGATTATGTATAAATGAAAGTGATTCTAAATCATTACAGTGTCCTGTGTTTCTCTGAAGGAAACCAGTTGAAGCTGATATCGAAGCCTGTAAATATTTCCCAAGTGGCATGCCATAAGGGCAGAAGCCTTCAACATTGACTCAGAGGAAAGTGCATATTAATTAGTGTTAAATACTTCAGACTGACTTTCACTTTTATACATTAAACTGATATTGCTCTCCTCTTTTCAAAATCTCGCCTTTTATATGTTGGCCCCTCTTTAGTGCCAAATAAAACGCATAATATTGCTTCTATCACTCCACTGCGAAGACACTTTCTTATTAGCTTGCCAGTTTGGATTGCTTTAACTTTGCTGTAAGCCTCACGGACACACACTAACACACAAAAGGCCATGCTCCAATTTGCTTCAAAGTGGGGGATGGTTAGAGGCTAAACCTTCTTTCCTTTCTTCTTAGTTTGTAAGCCATGTAAAGGTTACTCATACTACTTGCTGGGGGCTTACAAATCAGGTGTGTTTGTGCCGTACAAATACTATTGGTTCGTATTGTAAGATTATCATGAAAATGTGGGTTTGTATACAAGAACAAGGACGTTCTGCACAGTATTTGGTCAATCTGCTGGTTCAGCGGCAACATAGCTGGGAGATTGTCAGAAGGGACACAAGGGAGAACCTTTTTAGAGCATTTATTTTTTTTTATGTAGCTTTTGAATTTATTATTTGACACTTATTTCACATTAGTATTGTAAGGGGATATTCCCTTGGCTTAATTACGGCAGAAACTTTAGTCATTTCTTTGATTGATAAGCTGATAATGTGCACCCACTACACTGGCTGGCACATATGTGAGAAGATAATACGATCATCAATCACATAATGCAAATCTTTAACATGGAGACCAAGGCAAGTCTTAATCCACCCAAATTGCTCAAACCAATCAAAAATAGTATGGTTTCTACTCTCTTTAGAATATTGGCAGTAGGATCTGCAATATTTGTGGCGATATCTGTTATCTGGACCAAAGTGTTGAACGGACTGATAATCTTCACCTTCTTATGCTCCGGTGCAAGCAGAACAAATTTAACCGATTTCTATGAAAAATAAAGATGGGATACTGTAATATGGCTTATGTAACTAGACCCAGTGTTGTGTAAAAAATTCAGATTTCTCAATTTGACATTGGCTCATGGTGTCATCAGCAAAGTTTTTTAGATAGTGTTGTTATGTGACGCGTTGCAGTGAAGAATGCACTCACTATCTCCGGTGCCTTTGCTGTAACGCTGTGCCATCGAAGTGACAGAGGCATTCAGTGAATGGTTTCTAATCATGTCTAATGTTCCATGTAAGAGTCTACCCTGTCTCTGTCCTCCCTCATCACAGAGGCCGCACGATGCTGGTGTTAAGTGTGTGCGCGTGTGCGTATGTGTGTTTGCAAAGCAGGGCTTGACAGCAGCACATTTGGCTTCTCAGTGGACCATGGAACTGCAACTCAGACTTGGAAGTGCTCAGATGTCTCTTCATAGCCAGGTCTCTTGGCGCGTGACCTTATTCCCCGTGACATTTTCAGCCATTAATCTGCAGACGTATTGTGATGGAGTACCTCTCTGGGGTTACATTGTGCTCATGTCGCACCATTTTCTCGATGGCAAGAGGTCGTGCAACCCTGCAGTGGTGATGTTAGGGTAAAATGGAACTTTGATTCAATCAGCTACAATAGGGTGTTGCCGCTGAGCAATTGACATGTTTCCCGGTATTAACAAGATTAACTGAATGGTGGTTAATAATGTTGAAATATTGTTAGTTTTTTGGCACTTTTCACATTTTGATTAAGGGTCAACCACAGTTTAGTAAATTACATGTTTCTAAACATTTCTCGTGGTGTATTTATTTATTTTTGAATCGTTGATGTTTACAGCTACCGTGGTTCCAAGTGTTTTTTGTTGTTTGCAAGGTTTAAACGGCACCGTTTATCGCATTGTGTGACATGGCCACAGACTTGCACTTAGACGCTCACTCACTCACTCACTCACTATTATTCTTGCTGACTCATTCCTACTGATATCCTATAAACACAAAAGATAACAGACCCAAAGTAACATTAACATTACACCCGCAGCCCTAGATAATGTTATGATAATGTTGGCTTACTTTCTTTTTTTTATAAATGTCGGTGCGCTTGCCTGCATGTTTTAGCAGTTATTTTCAGCTGTGTTGTTGCTGCCTCTTGTCTAACTATCTGAGGAATTGTGGATGCATTTAGTCCATGAAACAGTATTTAGTTCTGTCCATTCCTACGTTTCTCACATGATTTTTTAAGTTATTTTTTTTTTTCATTGAGTATTCATTTTGAAAAGATACATATTACTTATTAAATTGAAGTCTTGTTTTTGTCACAGTTCAGTGTTCATTTAAAAAAAATGAACAATGTGTTAAACATTTTAGTGGCATTTTCGAAGAGTTAGTAGAATGGAAGAGTAAGAATACAGTATGAACACATAAAATGAACAAAAGGAGTTAATTAATTCATAAAAGAAATAAACAATGAAAGGGATACATGATGCATTGTAGAAACTATATCGTTTTACACATGACAATAGCATTATTAGTTGTTTGGATATGTGTGTTAGTAATTGGCTCTTTTTAAAGCAGTGCATACCAGAGATCAGTTATCAAAAGCATTAGCATATTTCTTTTAACACCAGCTTGTTTTTTAAATATTTGTTATGAAAAATGTCCATGCAATTCTTCTTTGTTGGACTTTGTAACTCGTCGCGGAGCAGTTTTCAAAAGAGATTAGCTGTTTAGTGAATATTTATGAGATGTGTTTTGACAAAAGTGTCACTTCAGAGTTGTCAAAAGTGTCATCCGTGTACTAGAACTGTAGGCTTCACATCACTGACGACTTCAGTCTCTGCAGCAGAACATCAAAACAGAGCATTGATAAATGTGCCTGACAGCTCTGCTGTTTTCCTTACTGACCACACTACAGCTGTATTACAAAGCTCATATACTAACATTTGTAAGTTTATAACGCATTATGATGTAGTTATAAGCAGATATAAGGACATTTTCACATTTTTATTAATGTAGAATATTCATCAACAATTAAAGCGTAGTTTATGACAACATATTAAATATTATTATGACTGCGTTTTTACTATATTGTCATTCATTATCTACTTATACTCCAATCTCCACTTGAGTGCTCACATGAAGAGATATTGTTGAAAAATTAATAAACATATAAGTTTACACTTACATTAAAATGTGTCATAAACCATCTATTAAAGAACCAGTGTGTAGGATTTAGGGGGTTGGCAGAAATTGCATATCATTTTGGTAACTACTGTATGTTTTCATTAGGGTATAATCATCTGAAACTAATAATTGTTTGCTTAGAATGAGCCTTTCATGATCTACATCATGGATGTATAAAGAGAACTGGACGCAGCGTTGGAGACAGGATCCCGTTCATTCCTTTGAAAATTGATCAGTGGCTCGACTGCCGAGTATAACATTTCCCGGATCTTCTGCCTCCTTGGGGCCTGTCGAGAAAGCACACTGGTGTTTCCTTTAACCCCGCCTCACAGCCGCTCTGCCTCTGGCTCATTCACATGAACGACAGTACGGAAATAACTCTTTTTTCCTACGAGTGAATTTTACAACTTTTAGTACCTAATGATTTAAATAAGATCCATTTAAAAGCTCATACTAGAAAGTTGATTCAACCTCCAAATAAATGTCTGATTTACTGACGTCTCTTTACCAATGTAAGTCTTTAGGGCTTTTGGGCTCTTTTTGGTCTTTTTGGGCACATTGACATTGGATGACGGACCCGGAAATTGTTATTCCACGGCTTGGCCACTACAAAAATTGGCTTCAAAGCCTGGTGCTCTTCCTGGCGGCTTGATCTACACGTTCTATCTTTACATTACCTGAAGGCCCTTGGAGGTTCACCAGCAGGCTTGGAAAGGGAGGGGTGAGCAATCTGCAACCTCATCGCTAGATGGCACTAAATCCTACACACTGGTCCTTTTTTAAATGTGTACTGCTCAGCAATGCTATCAAAGGGTCTTACAGTAAAGGGTTACCAACATGTTTTGGTGGTTTCTCAAGATTCTCCTGCGACCTGAGCTTGTTAGTGGATTTCTGTCTCTCGCAGGAGAAAAGCAACATCGGGATAACCAGGGAAAGTAGGCAGATTTAGGCTGTCAGGTGTGTTGCAGTGAAAGGTCAGGCCTGTCAGACAAACAGGGGTGTGGAACAAAGCTGACACGTACTTACAGCAGCACATCTGTCCCCTTCTATCGACATTGCTTTATCTTGAGCAGTAATAACATTTTATAGATCTGTTGACGGACTGTCCAAGGCGGTCATTACACACTGCTCCTCTCTTATCACAGCTGGCTGAAATTGCATTAATGTTTGCTTTTTGTTCAGTGGGCATTATGGCCACAGGTTGCAGTGAGCCAGTGTCTTGTAATTCCTGATGATATATTTTCCCTGATAAAGTGTGAAATCAATGCTGCCAGTGAAAAAGACTTCAATTCCAAACATCAAAGCTATGGCTTTGCATGGAACATTTAATTTTTTTTTGTGGTGGCAGCTGTTGCAACAGTCTTTAATAATGCTTTGGCACCAAACATTCTGGCAGTAGACAAAAATCCCTCCTCCCTAAAAAGAGAAAATATGTAATTGCTCAATGATAATGTCTGCCTCTGTCATCAACTTTTTGAGCCATATTGCATTGTTTGCTTTGCAGAGTCTTTTCATGTGTGTGAGGAAAGGTAAATAATAAGATGTCTTATGGCTAGAGACGGCATAGTTGGAATTCTGTTAACTTGAGTGACAACTTTCAAAAAGTACTTTTGTACTTTATTTTCATGGCCATAGAAATAATTTGGATTCCAGTGGCACTCTGTCTTGACCTGACATGTGGACTGCAACCTCCATCGTTTTTGGTGTGGGTATTGACAGGCAGGCCAAAGAGAAAAGCCACAGTATTACACCTCCAGCTGTTCCAATTTCTCATCTCTGCTTCTGAAATGATGCTGCTGCTGCTGTAAGCTTGAAACTGAATTAATAATGAACAAAGTCAATAGGTCTCAGGATCCTATTCTCCCAGGTATCACCTTGCAGTGACTTTGTTCAGGTATTGAGGTGCTGTACCCAGTATGGAGGGGAATCCTACATATGTACTGCTGGAGTTGGGACTTATTGCTGGAGTTGGGACTATCTACGCACCATTACTATGTGAAAATGTGTGTCACTGTCAGTGTTTTATCGACCTCAGATTTGAGCTCCTTATGAGGCAGTGAAGGGCAGTTTCGAGGACAATTAAATTCATGTCCAACAGTGTGGACCTCTTTGTATTTGTCCCATTTAAAAGCAAAGCCTTTTTGGAAAACAACTTTTTATTCTCGCTAGCTTTTTTGTCACATGTTTCTTTTGCATTCATTGTCCAAGCCTTCTCTGCTGAGAGACATTTCAATTCCAGAGTGTGTAAGCACTCGGAAATGAGATTGTTCTACCTCTGTTCTGTTTTGTGCAAACTAATAAAATATGCATCAGCTGGATGCTATTTGGAGACCCGCTGATCAATACACGTGCCTGTTTTTGTACCAATTCTCTGAACAGAAGCCGTGTCAATCTGTCAGAGATCATTAGCTAAGCTGGTGGTGTGATAGATTGTGGCTCTGGTGGGAAAGGAAATCAGGTAGGCCTGACATTAACATCCCATAACCAATTTTCCATCTGCCTCATTGTTAGGCATTCATGCCGCATAGAAACGCATTCAGTAAACACACACTGGCCATTTTCCATTTTTCACTGCACTATGACAGCAGTTTGGTCTTTGATAAACACAAAGTTATCCTAGAACAGCATATGAGCCTCCGTGCATAATCCCCTAAATATCTCACAGCTACTTGATGCATTTCCCACTTTTTATAAAAAAAATTCATTTTTTTTCTTTCTTTATTGCAAGACAAAGACAGAACATTAACGGGACAACACAAGGAAAAAACGATGAATACAGGACAATTCCGAAAGTTTAGTCAAAAGTTGTCATGTTGATTTGATGTTAATGTGAAATATAAAAGATGGAAGGGAAAGACGGAGGGAGGTGGCAAGCTAAGCGAAAGCATGGGTCAATAAATAACTATAAACTAATGGTAATAGTACTTTTGCCACTATCAACAATTATAAAATTAACACTACTACTACTGCAGATAATAACCTACTGTACCTAAAACAAATTCCACCGGTCTTGGTCGTGTGGCTAATAAACAATCTGTTCTCTTGTATTCTGTTTTATTTTATTCTATTTATACTTCTACAATTGCCATCACTACCTGATAGCCAAAGGGATCCACCATCAAGGATCTCCAGAACAGGTCAGCAGGGTCAGGCCTGCTGGGTCGACAGTATTGTTACCTCTGCAAAGGATGTTCTGTTTCCGTTTCCGTTTGTTTGTAGCAGGATTACGGGAAAAAAAAACTACAGGCTCAATGTTCATTAAACTTGGCGGAAGGATGTTGTTTGGGCCAAGGAAGAATCCATTACATTTTGGAGGTGATCGGAATCACGGTGCAGATAAACAAATGTATTTTTCACTTTTGTTAACGTTGCGAGATGGGGCATGGGCTCTCCGAGTGCCCATTCTTGTTATTGTAGTTGTTGGTATGAACATCACCTACCATAAAGAGTTAGTTAGACACTGAACTGACAAAGGTAACATGTAATATGTGGAAGTCACATCTATTTACCTTCGATGTAGACAACTTAGGCTCAATTCCAAGTCACTTCAGTTCTGTTTTAGTTTTAAGTTTTTAGTTTTTTTCATTTCCAGCAAAAGGTTCTCTCCTTCAGCATGACCAAGAGCTTATTTTAACCTTAGAAATTGTTTTACTTGCTGAAACCTGACATTTTCATGTAACCAGCAGGTGGACATTTCATATTCCATTGTGTCCCTCTTCTGTGTAATCCTTGTTTCTAGACTGTTATGTTCACTTATTGCTGGTTTATTGTTTTTTATGGCGACAAAAAGATTAGTCAAGAAAGTAGAATGAATGTTCATCCCCCTTACCAAAAAACAAGATGGAGGGTTCGCTCTTTTCCACCAATACATGAGAATTCTAGTCGAGACATACCATTTGTTATTTAGCATGTGTGCTACTCACTTTGGCAATCTTTTGCGATCATCTCGCACACTTCTATGATATTCAAAAAGCAGTTCATCACAGTGAAAATGCATGTTAATCAGACATTTTACTTTTGAATGTTGTTTACAGCAGCCTAATATTTCTTGCAATTACATCTGTAACATTAGAGGGTGTGTTGGATTCTATAACTAGAAGGTTAGCTTGTATGCAAAACTACTTTTTGTTTTTGGATGTCTACTAAATATGATAAATACAGGTATTTTAAATTTCATTACGACTAATATCTCTGGCATCTCGCATGTTGTTCTTGTTCTTGTCTCTGTTGATGTACATTCATGAGGAATCGGGGCAATACACGGAATAATTGCAGTTATATTTACACACAAGGCTTCGCTGCAGATCATCTTTTTATTACCTACACGCTATGCATTGATCGGATTCATCATAAATGTACTTCAACTGTCACTGAAATCAATCGCAGAAATGACCTGAGAAGTTAACACGCAGACTTCTCAGACACGCATATACCCACATACACACACATACATCATCAATAACCAACATGTCTAACTTTGCTACATTTACAAAGTCCATTCACACATTTGATGCAAATGTAATGGAAATATCCTGCCGTGTCTTAAACATCGGATGTGCTCATCTGCCCATACGTTCTTAGTTCAAACGCGAAGTTTCGACTGATTTATTTTAGTTCTACGGGAGGAAAAAGAGATTTTAAACGGGTAAACCTGTTCATGACGCCACATATAAAAAGTGAAGCTTATCACATTACGTTTGTATCCAGTTGTCGGCAGGTTCCAACAGGCCGATGTTGTGACTGATGCCCAATTATTTTTGGTTTCACCCTCGTCATGCACCACACATGGTCTCCATTTCAGAGATTGTGCTCATGTTATGCTTCTGTGTCGTGGCAGATTTGGATTGGATTTAAACCGTGGCTATGCCATGTTGATTTCGCTCTCTTCCATCCTCCTGTTGAATTCAATCCATCAGGCATATTCACATACTGTCCAACAAAACCACACTCTTGTACTTTTTCCCTGCGAGCAGCTCCACTGGAGCAGTTGCACATTCGATAAGTGTCTTGCTTTAGAGCACCACGATGGTACAGTAGTATTTACACTGGGGAACAGTGTGTGCTTGTACGTGTGCGTGTGTGTGTGAGAAGAGTTTCATCATGGGACATGGCAAAGTAAAGACTGAAACTTAATTGTTTTGTGTCTGGCGTACAAATTGTTGGGTGCAGCGGTGCGTGAAGCGGAGAACATGTGGGTGAATTGTTCTTTGTGTCAGTTGAGTAGGAATTTCAATAAATCATTTCCAACTATAATTTGTTATCACATCCTCGTACTTTTCCTGCTTTTGGAGATTCCAAAAGTAAACGAGTCAAAAGTTCTTAACCGTTCTTCATTTATTTTTTGGTGGGATTCTAGCTGCAGTTTGTACCTTGTTGTGTAAAACTTGCCTTGGGTGTTTCTTGACATGAGGTAACTTTGTTTTGATTGATCTCCTGAGTGAGTGAAAAGCTTCCACAACATGCCACATGCCAGCTGGCGGATGTGTTTATCAAAAGCCCCTTGTATAACCTGAGTACTTGAAAAAAATAAAAAATGTATATACATGGACCCAATGAGAATAGAAGTACTAACCTTGCCTTTGACAATCACTGTCGCTCGCTTCGCTCTTTTCTTATTTTGTGTCATGATGCATTTTTGACCTTGATTAGACTAAGGGGCCTCTCCTGATTCTCTTTCTTGATTCACATTTCTAAAGGATATATAGTCAGGAAATGCTAATGGTATCCTTCTACTTTTCTTTGCCTGGAGGCAGTTAAGTGTTTGTCTGCTGCCTGAGTGAAAACACAATTGGCCAGTTCAATTACTGTCTGGCTGGGTGTGTAGCAGTGAGGGGAGGAAAACACATGTTCCTTTAAAGGTTCAATGTGTAAGATACGCAATGATAGACAATGAACCCACATTATTAACAGTGTTGACGGTGTGTCAAAGACGTTAAAGATGTGTTGTGTTGCAGAGATATCTATTACAATCAGCAGTCTAAGTGACTAGTTCCGCTCCGTCCAGTCTTGTAACACCACTTGTTCCTCTAGAGGTGATAGTGAGCCACTGTAGCTCCAGTCTGCCTCAGTACAGATATTTAAAATCTGATCAGAGTTTCAGCAGTCTGGTCTAATGAACGGACTGACGGACTATAGTTGTTTTTTTAATAATTGATGGTTTTGATGATTGATGCATTTAGATTGTATGGACCCAGTAGTAGAGGTGAAATACTGCTCCCCCCACCCCTATTTATTTGGAGCAGGTGGCTCGGAATTACACATTGAACCGTTAAGCTTCCAAAAAAACTCTATTACTGTAAGCACTGAAAAGCTCTCATTTATGGACTATGGAGAAACGGCAGAGAAAAACTTGGGGGTATTTTCAAACTGCCCAGCATCCGACACCCTCTGTTCTTTTTGGCCCTCCGCTTCGGATGGGGAAAAAACAACAACCAAAAAAAAAACCTTTTCAAGGGGGAAAACATTGAAGAAACATCAGGAAAAAGCAACTGAGCGAATGCTCAGTCGGAAAAATGGACAAAAATCAGAAAGAACATGTATTTAAGAAGCACTTATATTCATCATGGAAGGCAATTACTTTTTAATCCCAATGATACCAGTGTGATAAGATGACGTGATGAGATACAGGGAGCTGCAAATCTCGACGGGCCTTATTCATGGGGGAAGTACATTATGGGTGATCAAATTAAATGACTCTCCTACTCACAGAACAATTAAAGCATGAATACAATATAATACAGTATGACAATGGAACAAGTGCCTGATTGAATTGAGTTAAGTTAAATGTCATTTTATTTCGGTTTTAATTTCTATCCAAGGTTTATAATTTAAAATGAGAATATAGTGAGGATTGTGTGTCCTTTTTTAAGGGGAAAACTTTTAAGAGAATCACGACAAAGGCATAAAGAATAGAAGACAGTGTTCTACTAAAGTAGAGAAAATTGCTTTAAAATGTGGCATAGCCGGCTTGGGTACTGATGAGAGAGAGAGAGAGAGACAGAGAGAGAGAGAGAGACAGCGAGCTCAATCTTTTTCTTTGCTCTATTTTAAATGACTGAGGAGACGTGGCTAACATGCTGGTTAGGAGACTAGACAGCAAGCGTGTCATGTCTACCAAGGGCATTGGGTGTGATCTGTGATTACAACACTGGAGTAATTCAACAAAGTAGTGAGAAGAGGACTCCCACCATGCCACAAAACTTAAAAAGTTGCAAATAAACGATTAAAGATTCTGTGCGAAGCAACATCTCTGTTAGTGCTTTTGCTAAAAATTTCATATTTGCTAAACTGCAGCAAATGTGTATTGCAGTGGAGTTTAGAAAGTTGTTTCAGGAGCCAAACCACCGCTGTAGCTGATTTCCTGTGAGATTAGCTGATCATTAAGCAGTGGGTGGCTCCGAGCATTCGATTCTAACAGACTACAAAATACTGCTTTTAGCCGATCTAGCTGGACTTTCTCAAATTGACTTTTGACTGAGTGAAGCTGCTGCTGTGTGAGTTGATATGATTTGCAATCTGCCATCGCAGAGATTAAAAGAAAATGTGTTGCTTAACCACTCATAATCTACTGTATCCCCAAGACTATTCTCTTTTTTAGTTGATGCCATCCACTGTCTGACTGCCCTGAAAATGATTCCTAAATCGAAAGAAAATTGACGTACAAAAATGACATTCAACATTTTACATCTTGTGTTCACTGGTATGGCACATTTGTTGCTTGTTTGTGTGTGTGTGTGTGTGTTGTGTGTTTCTGTGCAGGACAAAATAATAAGCAGCTTAGTACATAGCCACAGGTGCATTAGTCATTGAGATGTCCGGCTTTCGTCGCTCAGATTTATCTCGACAGCAAGGACGAGAAGGAACCAGAGTATTTGCACTGAGTGATTGGCAGAGCTAGTGACAATTAAACTGTAGCTCTTAAGCAAAAGAGAGGATTTGGATCATGAGAGATGTCCGCTAATGTCCCTGTGCGTGTCACTCCTGCCTCTGTCTGCTGTGCCCCTCCAGGCTTAAACGGACAAGTTTTGCTCGCACCCGTGCCGACTGTAGTGGGCAATTACGCTATCGCAGCTCCGCGTCTGCTGTATGTTACTGCTATCTTTTAATTGGAGAAACGGGGGAGTCATTTTATACCAAGGATGAAGGAGATGTGTTTTACCTGCCTTCAGCTTGCTGAGAATAGAGTGGAAAAGAATAAGAATCTCGAGCTGCCTCTGTAATATGATTTCACCCCTAGGCCACAATTTTAACAGTCAGGGATAGCTCTCCCATTGAGGTTACTTTCGTTTCACAGGCACGGTGCGTCTTTTGTGCTGGCCTTGCACAATGGGGACGTGAGATTTTTCAGCTTTGTCATTAACGGCCCTGTATTTAAAAACTACCATCACATTTCTGGCGGGGTTGCATTCATCATATAAGCAAAAGTGGTTAAATCCAGCCATGTGTGAGCTTTTTCTCAATGAACGAAGGTGAACATTTTAGCATGAATGATGTATTCAGGTTACAGGTTCCTCCCCTGTCCTTGCCTGCGGACTGAACATTTCCAAGAATCAACAGCAAATCATATTCAATTTTAAAGTGCTGGCAAATTACATGATAAATTATGCATAACTTTTTTTAATTGGGTGGTGGATGGCGGTTGTGAAATTTCTTTGGAGAATGTGAGACGTGAAAGGTGGGGTCATGTTGCGTCTCGCAGAGGCAGTGCTGGATGGTTTCCAGAGGTCACGTAGGTGAACAGGAGGAAACCCGCTGCCTGCTGTGCTGCCTCTCCCCTCCAAACCTCTTCCGCTGCCCCCCTTCACCTCACACTGCCTCCTGATGGCAGCCAGTTTACCCTCGGGCCAATTGGAGGGACATTTGCCGCATGGTCATGCAGCTCTGATTCTCTTTCTGTATAAATAGTCTTAATATAGTCACCCTCCTTACAATGAAGGTGTTGGAGAAAGGACATGCTTTTGACCTTAATTGGTTATCATACAAATAATTTAATGGGAAATGCCAAGCTACCACTTACTACATTCTGGCACCTTTTGAAATGTAAATCTTTTTTTTTTTTTACTATCCACTATTACTTTACTATCTCAAATGGATATCGTAACACAACACAGGGAGTTGCGGCAGGACGTATTGTCAAGAGGGAGTTGATTAGAAAGTGACAAGGTAGGCAGAACAACGCCACTAGGATCCAGCATGTCACGGAAGGTATGGATGTGGCACACTGACGTCCACATGTGCTCCTCCGATCCGCTCTCTGATCCTGTAAGACTGCAGGTAGACCTTCAATTTTGTATGACTAGTTTGATGTGATTACACTCGCTGGATCGTCCCAAAAATGATGTACATGCCCTGAACTAGAATGTGTGTGTGACTTTGCCATACAATGGTAGTTAGCAGAACAATGTATCCAAGGATTTTTGGTGACAAGATTAATTTTCACTTCCCCTTAAACTATGTTTGTGCTGTTAAAGTGAAAGGGTTTGCGTAACAGCTTTTATAATATTAAACGACCTTTGGCTAAAACATACCCGTAAACTGACAAAACAAAGCATACATTTGCTGTGAAAACAAGGTTTAGTTAGGTAAGGCTAAAGTAAATCGGCTTGTCTCTGTTGAAGTTAGGCAGAAAGCGTAATAGAAGCTGATAACACACGACTTATTAATGAGAAGTCATGAATAAAGAGTTAATGATCATCGAAATGTAGACATAGTTACTTGCTGATTAACAATTAATCACACTGATAGATTTGTATGTGCACCAATAAAGGACCAAATAAGTGCCGACATTCTAAATTTACAATTTAACCTGCCTTGGTTAATTTCACTTTATGTAGTGGGGATAAAAAAAGCAACCGCTTTCTTCACCTATCCTTTTCGGACCTCTTTAAAAGTCTTTTATTTGAGTTTGAATGAAGAAAAAAATAAACATAAACTCTACCTTGATTATGTGAGCACAGATGCAATATGGTAGGAAAAAAAAAGTCTAAAATCTTGTAAGCTTTTAATCTGTCTTTATTGAAAGAAGTTTGTGGTTTGATGCTGAATTGAGACACTTCAGGAACAGAAGCTGCAAGATCTGTGCCTCTGGCCTCCGTAGACTCAAGTGGATGTCAATGCTGTGAAATACTTGAAAGCCTCATGGTTTTACAGGAAAAATCAGAAAAGCTTACGTAGCTATCAGCTCCTTTCTTTTTTTTTTTTGGAAGACATTCTCAATCAATACAGCCATGAGAAACATAACCTTAGCCTTGTTTCATTAGTATTCCTGTGTCCATGCCTCCTCTGCATTACGTTACATCAGCCACACTCGGTTGTGAAACTCAAACCCAATCCTTCTGTCTGTCTGATGGTGGTACATCCTATTGTCTGTTATGTAATAATAGCAACAGCGTGTTGTGCACTTTCATACTTTGAGAGAATAATTTTACCTGTAGTTGAAGGTTTTTAGTTTTTTTTGTTGAGTGTTCCTAACCCCGATGACAAAACGGAGTGAGACTGTGACTGAGTCTTAGAAGAACATCTTTGGCATGTGTGCTCAAGCAGCTGTGTCACTAAATGCAGTGAAAACTCAGATGAAGAGTCATGCTTGAATTATTCACATGGTTAAAATTCCCTTCATATAATGGGAGTACACACATCTTGAAGCTTAATCCAACCAGGAGCATAATTACATTAACATAATCAGAGTCTGATGTTTACATGGACTTCCTCTTACTCACTGCATTAATTACATTATGATTGGATTATCTGTGTGCCATGTAGACCTATGTCAAGTTTAAAGTGGATTGTCAAAAGCAAGATTGGGATTTTTTTATTTTTTATTTTTTGCTACTTGTTTTGTGTCTGTCATGGCTTTTCTAATATAACTTGCTGTCGCGAAGATCAAAGATGCATTTTGTCATTTTGAAGTTTTGTCAGTAACAAGGCGCTGCTTGTATATAAATGAAAACTAAATGGATGAAGCGCAGAGCTCAACCTATTGTTAGGTGTTGGTTGCTTCGATACGAGTGCTGTCCGTGGTGCTGAAGCGCAGGACCTTAGTTGCATTGCACACGGATGGGGAGATTTAAAGTATTCTGTGGCAGCAGGTTTTCTATGTGATTGTATTTCCTCATTTAAAAGGAATAACAATTTATCTAAAAACATTTTTTAAATGTGTTAATCCAATCTGACCCAGCCACAAAACTGTCATCTCTACACACACACACACACACACATTATAGCTGACCTGTGTCATTTCACTGCACCTGGTGTTCTTTGTGTTTTTTTCTGTATGTTGTTTGGGCGTAATGGCTTTGAACCTTATTTCTACGGATGCTCAGTGTACTAATGAGTCTCTTTAAAATCCAACACATGGCCTGCCCACCTTGCCAACTGCTGCATAAACGGTGTACATATTGAAGGCTGTTGTGCCAAGGTGCAACTGATGCTACCTTCCCACCCGCTAGTGACATAGGTTCCCCTCTCTCTTTTTGAAGCAATGCATGATGGGAAGGCCATCTGACGATCTTGGAAGAGTTTGCGCAGCACACATTTCTGAGACCAAAACTGAAATGAAAAACGGAGAGAGCGAAAAGAGGGAGAGAAGCTCGGTGTAAATGGTGCTTCAAACAATAATGCCATCTCCACTCTTGTCGGTTATATGGGGAAACACCCATTGAATGCTACGAGTTTGAGTGGCCCTTCAAGAGTCCACTCCGTCTCTCCAATGTAACATCAAGTGATAATGCTGTTTGTCCAACTCTCTTAAAAATGGCAATAACGCCTGCCTCCTTAGAGATTTCTGTCTGCCAAGTCTTGTCATAGAGTTGCAAGTGCAGATACAGTATATTTGTATTTGAATTGTTACACTTATTTTTACTAAGATGGTGATTATATCAGATACTCAATTTTTTTATTAATTTTTTTTTCAGATGAGACAAAGGTTATTTGTCATGCGGGATTTCTACAGCCGAGTTGAAAAATAGTTATTTCTGCCATCATCTCCGATCAAAAAGATTTGTAATCTTAATGCAGCAAACATTCAGATTGCATTGTAGCAATCCTGCAGACAAAGCGATCGCATGGTTTAGGATCTGCGTGCGTGGGTGCTTGTTTGTGTCTAGTGGAGCAGTGATTAGTGCTGATGCACAGAGGGAGGCCAGGATGAAACATTTATGCCCAAAGCAGCCTCCGAGACCCAGCTAGCCTGCAGCCACACCCGCGAGGCACCAGAGCACTCCTTTCAATATACCCTGGGGACTCGCTACGAGGTGTGACAACTTTATTCTTCTTCGACGCTGCTACAAAGTGCCTTTGAGTACAACCGTTGGTCTTCAATAAAAGGAAATGATCCAGTCCGGTAAAGGAAAGATATATTTTCCAATGACTACTTCTGTCTGCACATTAATCACACCATATGCCAAAACCAAGCGCAGTAAGACTGTGCATTAGGAGATGTGTTACGACTTAACTGCCTAATACCTTGTGTTACACTGTTATATCAGAGCCATTGAGATCATGAACTGAAGGTTATTTTCAATATGTTTGGCTCAATTTCTGAAAAACTATGAATAACTGAGAAAAATGGGTTAGGATTAATCCCCTTGACCCTCCTCCTTACGCGTAGTAGTTTTGCTATTCCTGACTTTTAGTCTTTCCTCCACCATTTTTTGTCTTCTCCCAGTGTTCAAATGGCTCAGTTGTAAAATGATATGAATAAAAACACATTTATTGTCTTTTTCCAAAATATCAGAGGGTGACTCTTTTTGTCATCGCCACAACAGAACCCTGTGGCAGGGATTGATTGCTGCTCTGCTGATTCCTATGGACCCGCTGGGCTGGTCAAATGCCTTTTCACGTGGGGTGCATTTTTAATGTGTCAACTGAGACCTAAGGCAGAATTTCCATGAACTAAATTACAGGCAAATTACTCCAGTAGTAGTAAGCCACCTGCATGTTTTAGACTTTTAGGTGCATTGCCTGACTCCCTAAATGGCTAATGTAGCCTGATGGATGCAGACAGCACACACTAGGGTGGTCGGGTGTATACAAGTCTTTTTTTAGGCTTTATGTTTTAGTTTGACAATAGTGAAAAAGAGAGATGATGACATACAAAGGTCATTGTCCCGATTCACGCTTTTTGGCATAAGAACTTAAGCTCTTGACTACAGGCAAATGCAACTCATTTCTCTATTGAAGGCTGTTTTAGGGTCGTATGGCCAGTTATCGTCTTAACATAGTGAAATAAAAGTGACAAAAGGGTTTCAAGAACTTATTTTATTGAGGTACTATTACATCAGCTCAACAAGGTGACATTGAAGGCCATTAAAGGCTGTTGCAAACAGTGTGCACTGGATTTCTAAAGGAAATGTTACAGGCGAGTTTGAAGTTGTATCAGGGAAATGGAACATTTCTGCGGCTCTCCACAATAGGGAGTGAAGTTGTAAAGAGCTGCTGTTTGAGCTAACATACTTAGACCTGACCTGCATTTTGTCCACATCTGATCAGTTTACACTACACATAGTTTGAACTCCTGCTCAGTAACTGACTGTTGCGTTGGCACATCACTTTAGTTTGCAATGGCTCGGTGAGCATTGTCACGCACCCCAGTTACTTTGGGTAGACAAAACAAAATGACCTGAATAGCAACAATGGCTCCCCATTACTGCCATAGAAATGCATCCCATTCAACATCTGCATTTTGAAGTCCTGGATGGTGCTTATCAAAACAAACTCGCATAATTAAGCTGATGTCAGAGATAACTCTAATCATTGAAACAACAAAACACAGAAGTACACAGAAAACAAAGAGAACCTGTTTACAAATGCTGTTCTCATCATGTCCCTTTTAGCGTTCTCATAAGCTTACCTGACCTTCAGGTGATACTAATCATCTGTTGCTAATTACTGGTCTACCTCAGTAAACGATGTCTTTTTTCCCCATACTGCATTATAAACATTAATCATCACACACAAGCGAGGCGTTGTAATGAGTTAGATAACAATAATTAAACTTTGAATTATGGACTCCTGGTCGCACTAGAAAGGACATTCATAGCATTGTTAATTAGTCTTAACAGACAAGGGTATCTAGAGCTTTCAACATGCCTCCATGGAGCACTTTCAAGAAACTTCAGAGTGGAGATAAACTGATTGGTTGGCTGTATACCCTCCTAGTCTCTGATATGCACTCTAAATGTTGTACAAATATTTTTTTAACTTTCCCCAGTTTTTGCCTCATAATTTAACATTGCACCATAAATTCGAGTCACAGAGCTAAGCTTCCGATTTTCCCAAAAAGTAAAGCGACCTTTGAAAGACCCAGAAGGTTCGTCCTGCTGTTCTTAAGATTTACCCAGACTCCCTAGCAGTCTTCTAACCATCCGGATAAAAACAATATTGCGTCTGCTGCACCATAAAACATGTTTTTTTTTTTTACCCATTTGCCGAATCCAAACAAAGATTTTTACGATCACTCCCATTTGTCTTTTAGAGTTGCTACTTCAAAACAAAAGTCAAACAAAATAGTGTTTTAGTGTTTTCTGATCAAGAATCAGCCATCGTGGAGTCACAACTTGAGAAACCGCTTAGTTCTGTGACTTGAAAATAATGATGTAACAAAAGAACTGGGACCGTGCGTCTAGACAAGGAGATACTTTCCTTTTGATGCGATGAGAATAAAATCTGCTGATTTAAAAGTTATTATTTCTGTAAGTTGACTTGCAGCCCTGTTGATCTGTGTTTTATTTTAAGGTACTGTGGTTGTGTTCCAGAAGCTTGAACGCCTTTATGTTCAGTAATCTATGTGTGGCAGGTCAGGGTAACGCGTGAAATATTTCATTGAATTACTGACATTTAGTTTACTGTACTGTAGTTATGACTGTTCCACGCTATCTCGTCCACTTTTAAACACTTGCATTCCTTTCGTACAGAGTTGTTGAATAGAAGCATTGGAATGTCATTTGCTTGTGAAAAAAAACTCAAACAATTTTATAGACTGTCGTGACTGAGCACATGCAAAGAAAAGTGGGCTCGCCAACACTGAACCTTGTTTTGCACCCTGCAGCTGCATTGGAAAAAAAAAAAAAATAAGTGTGCCTTGTTGAGTTTCGTGGCATGTTGCATGAGTTCTAGATATTGAAGTTCAAGGTTCATTTTCTAAGAAACATTGCATTTCATGAGTAGGGCAACTGAAAGCAGCTGGCACTCCTTACATCCTTAATGTTGTGTAGACTTTTTTTTTTTCATCGATTGCTTCGACTTACTTGTTGAAACTGGTTTCCACTCAATCTTTATCATCAATCTTTAGCACATCAGAAGTCTTTTCTTGCCAAACAGGTATCACCGATCTCATAGAAATACCCCACACTCATGTCAACGATCATTGTTCATGGGCACGGAAGACATGCACACAAGAATAAAATGATGAAAACTTTCATAGAAAATGTCTTTGTTTTCATACTTTTTTTTTTTTTTTTTTTAAACAGTATTTTAACAGGGCATCTTAAAAAAAGTGTAAGACGTACACGTGCAGCAGGATTCATTATCTCTAGTAAAATCATATGCGGGGAAAACAATACAATTCATGCTGTGGTATGCTTGCTGTTGTTTTTTTTGCCCATGCTATAACTATATACATAAATTATCAACACATTGTTGAACTTCATGTTGATGGCTGTATTTTGTTGTCCATTGTGTAGATATTCATTGAAGGAAATATGTTCGTTTGACCACAAGTTGTGGTGTTTGATTTTGCTTTTATTTCATGTTTCTAATGTTGTGTGAGTGTTTGGAGAGTTGTCATTTTTGGCCAGCTGATTTCAGCTTAGGCCTGTGTGCAAAACTTCTTCTTTTTATCATTTTTTTAATTTTTCTTTTTTAAATGTAGCTTCTGAATGAACGAATGTCTATAAGCAAATAATAAAAGCTGTAACAACTTTCAAAAAAACTCCCCTAACAGATTTGTTTTCACATCAGAAGACTGGGGGACAGAATATTTTTTTGCCAAAAAGGCAAGTGGTCCAGATGGAAAGGCATAACCAGATGGTTGATGCTAGTGAAGAGGAACGGGCAGGGCGTATGTCACAAATGTGAAGGGGGGGGGGTCTTTCAGTGTTTGGAGCTATTCTTCCAGCAGACAGGCACTGTGACTATTATTTGTTTAATATGTTAGTCTGTTGTTTGCTTGGGTAACAAACTACCCACCCCGTAAAACATTACCTGTAAAGACCCTAGGTAAGTCGGGGAATAGCAGCGAATGAGCTTCTGCAGCCCCAGATGTTTTGTGACAGATGGGCCGACTTGTTCCTCATGTGGGAGGTGATCTGCATTCCTGTGGTAAAACAGATGACATGCTCACAAAATGGCATCTAAGTACTTGGTGGCCTCCTCCACAACTTTGTGTGGGAGCCATACCGCCATACAGTTGCTTGCTATTACCTGTCCCACGGTAATAGATGCATGCATTCATTGCTAGTTGATAGTTTTTTTTTTTTTGTTTTTTTTTGCATAATATGTGAACATGTGCTGACCTTTTTAGAATTACAAGTTGCAAAAGGTAGCACACAATCTATGTTTTAGTTCTTGTGGGTGTCCTTCACTCATGTCGACCAAACAAGAGAGACCGGTGAGGAATGCTGAGTGTATAAATATTGCATTTGTTATTAGGTGAGGTCTGTGTGGGGCCGTTTCAGTGCAGGACGTCACTTGATTAGAACCATTCATCAAGTCTCTGTGGAGTGGATAGGGA
Source organism: Bovichtus diacanthus (assembly GCA_943590825.1). Lineage (NCBI taxonomy): Eukaryota > Metazoa > Chordata > Actinopteri > Perciformes > Bovichtidae > Bovichtus > Bovichtus diacanthus. The sequence goes on from CALSBV010011748.1 coordinate 6,428,770, forward strand.
TGATTACCAACCTGTGCAGTGTGTTTGGTCTCGACACTTCATTTCATCTTCACATTTGACAGGCCTTCCTTACCAACCCCTTTGCTCATGCCGTGCAAAAGTGTCCAAATGAGTCATTTAGCGGCGAATTGGGATCCCTTGTAGCCCATGGAAAACATTCAAACTCATTTCTTGTTTGGCACCAAAATAATTACTCTCACGTTGTCACTTTAGTTTCAAATCTTTGAGTTTTCTCGCAGGACTAGCAGCAGTTAGAGATTAACTGAAATGCAGAATATATTAATTTATTCTATCGTTCCATTTCCATCCATCCCTCTGAGGATGCTCATAGCTAATTTGCCCTTGAAGCTACATTTTTAATGTTAAGACTGGAGGGCTTTTCTTTCATCTCAGCCTTGCCTGTACTGCACATTTCGAGTATGTCTAATGTATGTGCAGTGAAAGGCCAAATGGAGCTTTGTATAAAGAGAAAATTGGATGTGCTGTCATATTATTACGCTAGAAAGCATCATTTTGTATTCCATGGATTGTCTGCTATGTTTGGCTAACACCTGCCGTCAGGTAGAGCAACATCAGAGATATTCTGCAGCAAATATCTCTACAAAGGTTCCTCTAAGAAGTGCTTTCAGTAATTAGAGATACCTTTCACTCCTCGCCTGAGGTAAGTAATGCTGACAGAGCAAACACCTTGATGATCTATGAACTATGACACAATCTATAGAAAACCAAATCTGTTGGAAAATAAACCTGAGCTACAGTACTAGAAGCCCTATGAATACATTTTGGGCCATATGAATATCAAAGGCACTATAAATTGAGTAAGAACGGTGAGACATAACACTTTCATAGAATTTTTTTTTTTAACATGGCTCCGAGATGATGCTATTCAAACAAAAAGTCTTCAGGGAAAAAAGAAGGCATGAAAATGTTTGATTTGTGATTTTTCATTTGTTTATCCGTCACAGTGCACTCCACTCGTGTGACTGCGTATAGCACCATGTATTAATACTTCTCATTGAGTACTATAATGCTCATGTTTTTCTTTTAAATGTACATTGTGTTAGTCTCCATTAGGGTGCGTTGATTTCAGACACAATAATAGAAGTTCTTACCGATACATTAATAAATAAAATAAAGCGAAAATGTTAAACTTATGAAACTATGTATATGAATCAAGCATAGCTGTGCTTTCCATAATAATGGTAACCTAATAAAATAATTAAACATTTGTTGGAAATTGTTTAAATTTCCCAATTTAAATTTCACACCTGGAGACCTGATAGGCTACTTAATGACAGATAATGTGCTATGTTCATATTTGTTCAGAAGAACACTATCCTCCAAGCTCAATCATTTTGTCTTGGGTATATTATAATTACACATCGCTAACTGTTGATACAAAGCATGATTAAAACATGGAAATAGGTTCTCTGTGCATCTTCCAGGACTCAGCTGCTTATTATATCAAGGACAGCAAAGTGGGAAATAATTGACAGCCTAACTTGACTGTGAGGAAGAAGCAGCAGCCCTCCCCCCTGAAAATCATAATAAAGTCAAACAAGCACGTGAGGTCAAAGTAGTTTTTAGCCTGTACCCTTAGAGCCAAAACAGAGGGCGATAAAGTCCATAAAGCACTCGCTGCTGCTCGTAAAGCTTACTGCTGTGAGCGCACAGTAAGGATTGAACGCGAGCTAGATGAGCATACCAACTCGAAGCTTTTTCTCCTCTGGAGATGGCAGTAAGAGGACACCATTCACAGAGATCTAAAAGTGTATATTACACCCTTGACTTTCGTCCCCAATCAACACCATGCAACAGTGATTTAACAACGCGTGAATAAACAATCAAATCTAGCAACAAACGAGCAGAAATGTCAAACTGATCTGTTTGTGGTAACTTTACTTTTCATTTTTGGGGATTTTTCTGCTTAAGGATCAGAGTTTTTGCCACTTTACCGTTGAATGCATTTGTAAGACAAAGCCAAAGCTGCATTTGCTCTAACACTCATTTACACATAAAAGAATATTGTTTTGTGCTCCTCTGCCGCTTTCATGATATAATCTGTATTAAAAAAAAAAAAAAAATGTAACTAAAGATTCTACGCTAAAAGGTCCACTCACTGGCTTTCAAATAATTCAATAGCACCTCAGTCTTTAATCTTACCTGCCTAAATGGAAGCATGGCTGTAATGGCTCATTTCTGCTGTGTCTGTGGTCACTAAGAAACTGTGACAAATTGGCATCACAGCCTCTGCTCCTCGGAATGTGGCGAGGGGATGAAGAGGGTTCAAGATACCAGGTGGGAAAACATTCCAGGCGGGAAGAAGGTAAACTAAAGTCACCTTGCCTGGGGAGATCGAACTTGTGCAGTTTCTGGACTAACTTGATGTTGTTGTTGAGGACACAGAGCCGGTGACTCATGTTGGCCCAAGGCCACTGGTGTCTATCACCTTCAGATGGCCGTTTGCCCATTGGTGGAGAGACACTTTGACTGATGGTGCTCACAGGCTCGGCCTGATACACAGAGCAGGTGGCAGGAACATGCTGCCAACAGGGACGTTTGTTGGCATCGGTTTTTAATAAACATGGAAATCTTATCAGAATATTTCTACTCTGCATTGAGAACCTTCACTGAACTGATTTTTAATTGTATAGGTGTTTGAGACATTTGATTCCTTTATAGCAGAGTGGCAATAGTGTTCATCCCCGGATTATCAACTATTACAGTAACGTATATTAATCTGGCTAAGGACTGAAAAATGAACACAAGACACAGGGTTCAGGGCCACAGCTGCGATGTGCAGCAATGTCATTGCTTTTTGACTATATAAATAAGACTTGACTTGACTTAAATCATTCTAAACTATTCCTCATGATCATCCAGGCCATTGCAGAATAATGTTTCCTCCTTTTCACTTGACTGTATGGATAAGTGTTCGAGGGAGATCCCACAATATGTCTGAAAGCGGTTTGTTGAGAGGCTGCAATGAGCTGAGCGCTCCTTGGTGGTGTGCGAGTTTATTAATTGAGAGCATCAATAACAACAGGCCCCGTTTCTCTCTCTCTCTCTCTCTCTCTCTCCCCCAGAGAGAGGGGAACATTCATCATGTGAGGTCAGTGCAATAGGCAAGAGAAAATAGGGCAGATTTGGTCATAGTACACAGGGTCTTGCTGAACTGGAAATCTCCCCTACTCTCAGCAAAGTGACAAACTGCCATAACATCAGCCACGCTTTGGTGTGAAATTACTACAGCATGTTTTTGCCTGTGGTCATGTGCATTGCTGACAAATCCAATCAGGTATTAGACATGTCTTCCCCCCTCGTGTCCTTTTTTGTCTTTGCACATTTGTGGTTAGAGCTGTAAGTGGAATTAGAACATACAGGGTCTGTAACACAAATGGGATTTAATTTTATGGACTCTGCTGAAAATCCTTCACTCTTGAAGAAAATCAATGCAAAGTAATGAAGGAAGGAATTTGCATATATTTTGTTGTTATGATTTAGGACACAAGTTTTTCCCAAACTAAAAGCTTAAACATGACAACGTTGGCCCACAAATTAATCTGTTGAATTTGGGTCACGCATTGATAGGATGTTGAAAGCTCACTAACATGTCAACAAAGCTTAAAAAGTTCTAAATAATTAGTTTTTTGCTTGCACTAACAGTGTTACTTTACTTGTCATGATGACAAAGTAAAATCTAATAACTGGCATTGTGTTACCTAATGCACCCTACCTAATGGAACCATTAAATCACCAGTATTCCCACAACAGCTATTAACCAGCAAGCTAATGTGAGGCTAACCAAGTGCTTAATACCACTGCAGATTTTATGCATTTCGGTATGTAAGTGATGTAACCCACACATATTTCTTGTCGATTCGACAAGGGTATCATGCAAAAAGTACAACAGCTTTCTTAATAATGTCATTATGTGCCAGTAGTTTCTGATGTTGTTTTGTATATAGAGTAGACTGCTGGATATTGTTACTGACACAGGCTGAATTTATTATTATAATATTTTCAAACTCCTAAAACGCATGTGAAATGTCAGATTTGATCTACCATATATACTATATTGATAAATACTAAAACTCAAACGATGAACATCATGAATACGTGTTCGTGTGCACTGTACTGACTCCTGCAGCAGCATTCCACAAACCCAAAAGAGCACCAGGAAACGTGCAAACGTGTTTTTTCTTTGCTTTATTAGCTGAACACTCACCAATACAATCAATACAATCCAGTTTGAAATGGACATCCTTTGTAATGTACCGTATATGGCGGACCCAGTCAACTCTATCCCAAAATGCTAATGCATGTTTTATATTTTTTTTATAAATGGACCTTTTTCAATGCATGGTGAAATGAAGTTTACAGACTACACTATTTCTGATCCATGCGCTTCTGCCTTTAGTCATAGTATTGTTAAAAAGGATTTCAAAGTTAGGTTAAGCATTGGTAGTGGAATGACTTTTCAGCTGTTCAGTTTTAGATGCAGACTCTTGAAGCCAGGTTGAACCCCGAGGTGTTTTTAAGTAGCTGCATGGTCTTGCATCATTAACATGATATGTCGTGAACTGAAAAGAAACCGAGTGATTACATTATAAACTTTATTTTTAAGTGCTGTGCAAAATATAACTGAGATGTTTTATGTTAATGGCATTGACTGCAACACTACAGAGCTTTGTTATTTCCCTTTTGTTGCATATTTTGTGTACGCATGAATGCGGCAGGAGATTTTGTGAAATTTTTTCGCTAATGAAAAAAACTGACCGTGACTTTATTAATCATTTGATGATGCTCGTCATTAAATATCATTCATGTCTTATCAATGATGTATCTTTTTAATCTATACTATGCGGGTGGATTTTACACAAGAGCCCCATGCCAGCCACATCCATTATAAAGGGAATGATTATTGTCTAAAGTATTCTTACTTCATCGCTGAAAACAAATTGTCATTTGAAGCACAGACTGTTGTCTAAGGAAGCTCAGTTACCTGAGAATTGGCAAAACTTTTATTGAGACAGCTGTGAGTTTTTTTTTTTATTTCTTTATGATGTGTTTGTTTTACAGCTAGAGATATCAAACGCAGGATTGCTCTAAACTGCATTATTGACCAGTCTTGCAAGATCAGAGTGGCAAGGCCGATATCTCTGTCAGAGCTCATAGATCGACGGGCTCCGCTAAAGAGTATTCGGACCGAACATCCGCCCCACCATGAAACGCTCCCTCTGGTTTTGAGTTCAATCTGCCTAACATGATGTCAAAGAAATACAGTCATTTATCTGTCAGCCATTTAATTACTTAACGTGACTCGGTGTTAGCTTAAATGCAGGTTGTCGTGCATTTTCATTTTTATGAGGGCTGTTTCTACCTACCCTGGCTGCTTTAAGGTATCTTTGCATGTGTTTAACTGTCTGCTGCAAATCAATTGCTCTATGGTTTATCAATTTGAAATTTGGAATTGTAAGGAACTATAATGACAGTAGGTCATAATTCAAATTAGGCTGCTATAGATAACTGCAGAAAAGGTTGAATACAAAATGTCATATGTACTTTAGAAAAATGCAAAAGAACAAGAAGCTAAACCTCTAAGCAAAGGGTTGCTAGCACTTTATTTCAATCTTATTTTATTCCACAAAATCCTGAATCATTGTCATTGTATTGCCTCACAAACCTCAGCAGTTGTCTTTTGTTAATTGTATTCGTTCCTACTTGGCTAATTGAAAATGTTGGGGAGGCTAAACTGTATCTGACAACTTTGAAATAAACAACACTGCCTATTCACTCCCTGGGCTACAAGGGTCATGAAACTGTTCAATAATTATTTCCATTTTTCCAGTGAACTCATTTAATCCAGGATTTGGATAGAGGGTGGCTGCTGGATCCCAACAGCGTACTGTAAAAATAGTGTCTGCACAGCTACATTAGCTTACGGGTTGGAAGGTCCCGTGGTAGAAACTAAAGTTATTCATTAAATGAAGTCATGTGTTGAGTCTGGTGGCACCGCACCTGTTTCCTGCGCAGACATTTGGTGAAAATGAGTCATGCCTGTACTGTACACTGAACGAGAGAGTATATATTACCTGTAGGGCCTTTTTTTTCCATTTTTCTTTTTTTTTTTTCTTCTTTCTTCAGGATTCAAGTGAGACAGCTCTCTATGCTCAACTCATTTACACTGTCATCGTACGAGCTGTAACACGGTTTATTACATTTTGTACCTAATGAGGCCTTTATCAAAGCCACATTCCCACAGCCTTATTTTATTAAATATGTATAAGCCTAAAATCAGGTGTTGACATAATGTTGCCTTGGGAGTTCAGTGAAGAATATGTTATGTGCTTAAACCATTTAATATTGAACTGTGTTCTGTTGAATCTCCTCGTATTGTATCATCACTTGTTTCGGCAACGAGGGTGCATCTGTACTCGCACTGTACTCACCCCCTTCCTTTTTCTTAATTATTATCATTTTTTTTTTTTTAATATCTCTGCCACGAGATTATGAGATCAGTTGTGTGTGCGAGTGAGAGTTTGCGTGAGTGACTGATCACACGTGTGTGTGTGTGTGTGTGTGTGTGTGTGTGTGTGTGTGTCTCTGTGTCTGGACCCATCGGCCTCATCTTTTAAGAGTGTATGTTCAAGGACATCTCGTGTGGTTTGCATTGATTCACACACCATTCACTGACTGGTGACTTCTCCTTCCAACACCCCCGCTGTGCTTTCAATGCGTTGGCAATCAGAACAGTGTCTTGGAAGAATAGAAAAGTGGTAACCCTTATTCAAGCCTCACAAAGAGGCTACTACTGTAGCTATCTTGTACCTCTGAAAAGCTGCAGTGAAACAACCCATGGCTTACATAATTTGACTTTGCCGACAGCCAAGCTTTTTAAACACGGAAGGGGACTAGGAATACACAGCACATTGAAATCCATACACTTCTTGTCATTCATGAATATCATTGTTTTTGTTTTTTTTTGTTTGATGCAAAGTTTGGTGGACAGTGTTAAAGTCCCATTCTGGCATTCTCCTCGTTGATACTGAGTAAATAAGTTGAGTACCCATTCAAAGTACAAAACCCTTTTCTTTACCTGTCATGTCTGAAAGCTTGAAAGCCCCTCATCTTTTCAAGAGTAGGAATTGCTATCATTTGTCTTGCAAAGCTTCAGAGCTTTCCGCTGCTTTTTCTAAGAAGCTATGGCTATAATTCATCGAACAATAAGCAAAACAAAAGCTGAAAATGTATTTGACAGAATGGCGAAAAGTGTCAGTGAATAATATAGGAAAGTAAATGATGCCTACAGTAGATGGACTAAAGCTGAAAGATCAGCATGCGTTATGGCAGACGATAAACAATAATATCTTCCTTGAACATTAACTTGTATGGAAAGCACACTTTGACTGTTTAAACAGGCTGAATATTTATTTGTTGTTTTCAGTGTGATGGTTGTAGCTTGCGAATCCAAATAGGTGTCTTTCTGGTCTAATGGTTACTTCTTCAGAATAAGAATCAGAAATTCTTCATTGTCCCTCACATACAGTAGACAATTGAAATGTGTCTTTGATGTGGCTCACTAGTAGCCTGGTTTTCATGTTTGCCTGAGACGAAGCTCATACCGTGTGGCTATTTCATCCTTAATTGGATTCCATTACAAATTCAGTGGGTAAGCAGGACTTCTACGAGACCCAGAGAGACCTTCATGAACACCTTGTCTGCAAAAGTGAAAATGCTTCTTACATCTCCTGAAAATCAACAAGTACCCACACTGAGCAAAAGACACAAAGTTGAAAGGCCTACACCATATCGTCATCATTCAGCTACTTGCATTAGTTTTCGTATTCATTGATTTGTAAAGAGACGGAGCTTTTTAAAGCACATGCCTTCAAACATCCTCAATGCTGATCAGTTTATGGTTTCCTGTAAACTGTTAACTGTAAAGTAGCACAGCATGTGTGTCACGCTAACAATAACATAATCTCTGTAAATCTGTAAACACTGATGTGACATCCTGCACTCCTAATGAATCCTTATGAATATTATATTCTATTCTTCTAGTACATGACAAACGTCAACCGGCAAACATATCCTTCAAACCTTATTTAACCTTTGAACGGGACACGGACGGAGTTAAGACTCACAGGTAAAATGATCAATGAGCTATAAAAAAAGAAACAGAGATGACTGAAAAGGATAAAATACAGTTGGTTGAATTCATTTAATGAGTTACCATAGAGATATTTCAACGTTTTAGTGGTGTTAAATGTTTTGATAGAATCATTTGAAATATATGATTAAGTCATTAAACACTAAAGTACTTTCTAAGTCAATAAATACTATGGGAATATGATAGTAGAGTTAGTATTATTATTATTATTTTGTATTTCTATCAACCTCACTTGAGGCTGACTGGTGTTCGGTGATGTTATAATTTGTATAAGTTAAGTGGTGTGATTTATTTATAAATTTTTTTTAATGCATATTAAGCATTTGGTGAAATTTAAAACCCTCTTATAGTATATTTGGAAGTTGGCACCTATTGTGGAACTTGTTTGTTATTCATTTCGGAGCACATAGTTGGTCAACAGCGTAAACACATTGCTAAAGTTAATTTACTTTTATGAATGAAGTTTCATATTCGGAGCGGCAGTGCCTTTTATAGATCTATAGATATAAATCTGATCAATTTATGAATCTATCTTTTGCTAAAGTTGGAAATCGGCTTGTTTTTATGAACTGTAAAACAAAAAATGTGGTTAAAAAATGTATACATGACAGTGCACTGTAAATGTCACCACTAATCCACGTGGTGATGTTATATTCTGTAACTGGAGCCACATCCTCGGATCAGTTTACACAATTAGAGGACACAGGTGTGTGTCCGTGTGTGTGTGTGTGTGTGTGTGTGTGTGTTTTCTTTTTTATTGATCCACTGGCCCTCAGGTTTCTGCTCACGTCCCTGCAAAGTAACTCAAAGCAATACCTTAAATCCAGTCGTTGATAGATTATCCCTCTCCTATGGTCATACAGCATCAGATTTAACAGACTGCTCCCACAAATCTGTGCTCTATGTTGCCATGACAACTTATTACTGCTATATGAAAAAAAAAAAAAAGAAAAAAAAAAAACCAGGCACTGTTAGAGGATATGGTGACGGTTAATGTGTAATTGCTCATAACCTAACATGATCGGTCTGACTTTAGATTTTTATTTGCATTCATTATAATTCTGTTCAAAAATATCAAGCAACTGCTTCAAGTCTGCCCAGAGTGCCACAGACATGAATATGCACACTTATTTTCTCACTCTGCAAAACGCTAACTAGTACCATGGGTCTTCATGTAAAGCTGGTGAGCTCACCCTGTTGTTGCTTTTAGATTTTCAAGCTAAATGAGATTGTTACATCCCGTTATTGCCGAGCAGTGCTTTGCTCCAGTATAGTTGTGTTTGTGTTGGTGCCGATGTTTAACAAGGGGAAGAGAGCATGTGTGGTGCTGCACATATTAACCTAAATCCACAAGTTTGTGACAAGCTTGTTAATTAGCTGTATAAAGGTCATATACCAAGTAATGAAGAGAGTTGCAAAACTCCACCACAGCCACACATTGTGCTTGATGATTTAGAGTTATTTTCACACTTAATTAAACTGGAGAGCATATGGAAAATTACAGCTTTCATTGGACATTATTCAAGCTTATTGGTACCACCATATTTCACTGTCTGGTTGATGTAGCCAAATCATATTTGGCGAGTTTTGTTTTCTATCTATTTTATCGTTTTCACAAAGAACATAATAGGCCTAGACAGTTCATTGCATGTAACAGCATTATAGTGCTGTTGAAAATGAGTGGAAACATGGAATTGGATTAAGCAAATTTGATTTTGCATGCAGAGCACAATATGAGGGGCTATTCGTTTCCATATGGGAGCGATCATTACCAGGCCATGTCAAAATAATAGTCTCATAATCTTTTAATCATATCTGTCTGTTTTGCATGACAGGGCACATCTGATGACCTTTCTCTTTCTCCCCCCCTCCCCCAGTGCCACATGTCATGAATCATACAGAGTCATAGAGCTGTCAAAGCCAGCCTTCACCCTCACACTGTACTCAGTCAGAAGTGAGAGAGGAGGACATGGTTAACAATCTCACATTGCTCATTCCTCTCCACCACCTTCAGCATTGGACACACCAAATTGATTTTAATCAGGCAATAAAGAAGATCTGATCCTCCCTCTGTTGACTCACTTTCATGCCCCAAAGAGGCTGACCTGATCGACTTTCCTGATGGATTTTACTCATAACTGCCTATAGCCCTGTTCAATACGGACAATCTCTTTCATTTTAGTAGCATTCAGAGAAGACTGATGCTGTATTGGTGTTTGCTTTGAGGTTTCAACAGTTTATTTATCAAATACTTTGATCCTTTAATTCCTGTATCCCTGAGCTGCTAGAGGAGAAAAAAAGATGTGCAGGTCTGATAATGTGAGAGTAGGTTATTTTTTTTTTTGGATGAGAGCTTGGAAAGATACACACAGTAGCCACAAAGAGAAACCTTTTTATTCATTAAAAATGTCCTTTTTAACCTGGTTAAATAAGCGGCTGACCACAGGATCTAAATACTTTTTTAGGCGACTGATGCAAATGAAATCGACACATTTTTTAAAGATCTATGTTAATGTCTTCTCCCCGAAGGAGAGATTAGTAATACTCTAAACCAAATCTCCAGTTACCTCGAAGAGAAGAATTATAATTTTTATGTATTATAACATTCATATGTAAAAGTTGATATTTTTAATCTTCAAACTGACCACGGACTGTAAACAGTTCAGACTGTGATTTAGTCGGTTAGTCAACGAATCAGTTTTTCTGGTTTTCGTAGACTAAGATTTCTTTCATCAATTAATCATTTTTTTTAATGCTTTTTAATGCTGAATGACTTATTTCAAAGAAACTTATGAGCACATTTCTGGTAAACACAACCTTTAAATCTGTGCTTGTGCATGATATTTTTTGAAGACAGTCGAGGACAGCCCTATTAAAAAAAGTTGAAGCCACTGAGTTTAGCTTTAACTACAGAGATTAATTGAAAACTTTACCAGTAAATGTATAACGTTATGCAAGACCCTGTATTTATTTTTTTTGATTAATTAATGAAAACAGTGAAAATAGAGCCACCAGTCCTCACTTGCATTCCATATCTGTTATTATACAAAAGCACCAAGTCACAGAATTAAGGGCTTTGGCAGACTTGCATATAGTAAGCTGACAGAAAATCCCCAAAGCTGTGATATTAAGAGTCCCTCATGGAAAAAATAATTTCCATTTTAAAATGTGACCTTTATGCAAAGCTAAAGGGCAGATGCACCCTTCAGGTCTATCCTTTTATTTCCTTTGTCCATCTTAGTTTCTGCTTCAGATCGTATTTAAGATTTAGAGTCCCTTTGGAAGTGTGTGCGTAACCTGACCATTGCAAAATATAATGGAGAGTAGAAATCGGACTGCTGCAGTGAGCTGCACTGTGAATCTCGACAACAATAGATTCACATTAAAATCTATTTGAATACATATTCCATTGTGTTCAAAATGGCCATGGTAGGTTTGTAAAAACACTGTGGGGAAAAAAAAAAAAACAACCTAATGACTGGTCATAGGTCATGATCAAAACCACTAATGTCTGGATGTGCTTCTACATTCTTGGTTCATTCAGAATTCTACAAAGGCTTGCATTTAAGACTATAATACAAATCACATTTTATATCTGCAGGGCAAAAAAGGCTGTTCTTCCTGTCCCACAGCTTTGGAGGAATTTAGATATTTTCTCTTTTAGGAAGTATTAATGGAGCCAGATTAGTCTTCGCTTCAGGGCCGAGATGTGGAAAGCACTCTGTTCTCAGCTTTGTTTAACAAGTAATATGTGTTGCTTATCATTTCCTTACTTTCATTAGCTGTGGGACCTGCGGCGGATACTAAACACACATACTGTGTATACGCATTGGCATGTTAATACATAATGCATATGTTATGGTCCGCAAACACCATCGCCATTTCAATTTCTTTTGTGCGGGACATTACAGAGGGCATGAACAGTAATCATCCACAATTACCATGTGGGAGCAAGAAACATACATTTTTGCTTTCCCGTGTCTATAGAGGCATCCGTTTAGTGGTGTGGATGTTCAAATGTTAATATATAAATACTGACATAAGTTCTGCATCTAAATGTAAACTATATTTTCACTTGGTTCTATCCAAACCTTTGTTTTTTTAAGGAAAACTACAGTTTATTACAACTGTGGGTTTTATTTTCATTGCTCCGGCCGTCAGTTCTAGTATTTATAATAAGATTATACTCACCAAACTAATTGATGAGATCTAAAACATTGCTAAAGAAAAGGGCCAACAGGGCAACAAACACATGAGGTAAGACACATTGCAGTGCAAAGTGTTACACTTTATTAAAGGGGACATATCATAAGGTTCATACTTGTATTTTGTGTTACTATTAGTACATGTTTACATGCTTTAATGGTCAAAAAACACATTATTTTCCTCATATTGTCTGTCTGAGTATCCATGTGTTCACTCTCTCTTCCCCTGTCTCTTTAAGCCTCTCTCTGAAAAAGCCTAATCTGCTCTGATTGGCTCGTGAGAAAAATTGCAAAGGTAGTTCTCAAGCCACTGGTGGAGATACGGGGTGGGGCCCGCATGTGACATAACATTGTCATGTTTTCGGACCGAGGCAGCCCACAAAAACTGACCGGGTTGTCTTATTTTGCTTTGTTTGTGGGTTGGTAGGCACTTCAGATACCCAAGTGTACGTGCGCAAGCACTGAAAAAGTGACTTTTGCATTTAAGATGCGAGTAATGCCACTAATAATTCCTCACTACGCGTGAAAGTGTGCACAGGCAAATAAATGTAGCGAATAACCTTGGGGTTTATTTACAAGGTGATTGTCTGATCGCTCAAGCTTGTTACTGATGACTTCAGAGATCTTCGCAGTCGCTTTGGTGACACCGTCAATACAAAAAGTGGAACAAACCGTAGTTACATGGACACAGCTGCAAAAGATTCTAACGTGCATCAGCAAACCTGCACTGATGTATGTTGCCGATCAATAGCAGTCACACCACTGCAACCTCAGGGGCAGCTGTCTGAGCGCGCAGTCCAATAGGACCTATGAATTCCTCCATGCCAGAGATTACCTATTGAATACTTAATCTCTGGTATGATTGAATTCTTCACACCCTCAGGTCTTGCATGTATTTATTGCTCATTGAACTACATACTGTGCATTCTAAATGTGTGTTAGTATCAAGCCAGTTCAAGACACTGTACTAAATGTGTTGACCCATAGACGGGTACATTCAATTCAGAAAACCTTAAACCTTAAATGAAAGCACCCGATGAAAGAAAAAGACATCGGGTTTGTTTCCACCCACCTAATGGAAATTACGTGCTTGTGAATTTATTACATCAAAGCCCAAGCTTCCACTGATTTGAGGGGGAATTGAAGCTATGATTGTAAGTCGATTATCAATATATAATAAGAGTATGATGAAAAAGTAAAAGGAAATGGATTGGATTCATTTGTTTTCACCTTTTGAGAGATTCAAAGATCAATGTAACACATGAGATGTATGATTGAAGTTAGTGCCAACTACAGAATGTGGAGTGTGGAGTGGAGTTTCTATACTTTCAAATGTCATACTGTTGTCATCTGCAAAATCTGCTTTATGAAAGCCAGCAACTCATCTACTAACTACATAATTGAATTTAAATACTAAAAACCCTGCTCGGCATGTACAGTATGTGTATGAGTATTAGAAGCTAGACTAAACCAGCACATGGGCTACAATGAAATATTACTTCTTGGCTCTACACAGTATGAACACTGCAGCTTCAAGAACAACTAGTTTGCTAGTTCCTTCTGGGTAACATTAGAAGAAGATAATTAATGAGACATATACAGTACTGTCCCACATTCATCCAAGTGTAAGGACAGAAAGTACAGAATGGCACAGACCATACAGGGTGAACCATCTGTGATAAACTATAACTGCAAAGTGTTTATCACATACTGCAAAGCCAGTTTTACGGCAATAAGGTACAAATTATTTGGCTAGTTTCCACATTAAAGTCTAATTTTTCTGACCCAGTGATGTATTCTAAAAATACTTTCAAATCATTTTTAATTTTTTATTCTTTTTGTCAATGTATAACTAGCTGCTTTATTTATTTTGTTTATTCCGGCTTGCACATAAAAAAGAACAATGCAATGGTCCTGGACAGCATTGTCTCCTGTTCTTGGTTCATATCACAGTTTAAACAGTAACACTTCTATCATGGTTATTAAGGCTGGTTTCTGTTGTGAGGCACATTGGAAGAGACACCTTTCCTCCGTTTCTAATAGAACGAAACTAATCAGATCTGCGTAAACTGACCCCCAGCTGTGCAACTTGCAGAATTCACTGAGGAGTAAAGTGGAAAAACTTAAATAAAGGGCAAGTCCATCTTGATCACATGCTTCTATGATTCGGTGGCAGGCAATGAGACAGAAATGTCACATTAGCAATGCCAAGTGGTTTATTGCACCATATAGTCAGTTAAACCAAAGTGCTGTTTGCTGATTTTGGCCTTTCATTAAACATGTGTTTTGGCTAGTTAATCTCCATTGAATACCCTTTCTAATATTTGACATTCATAGACAATTTTGTATTTCAAAAAGGCCAACAGTGTATTTTTCTGTGGACTTAGCAAACAGCAAAATGTACTTGATGGCAAATCTGTCAGTCTTATTCAGTCATCTAATGTTTTAGCGCCTTAATTACTTCTTGTGGGAGCCGCATGAAGATGTAAACGAGTATGCCTGCAGCATGATGAATTCACTATTTATGCTTGATTAAAATCAACTCCAGTGGGTGATAATGGGAGAACATAAATCTAACAAAATCTTTTTGGTTTTGTGTTTTTTTTTTTTTTTTTTTTTTTTTTTTAGCAGTAGTTTTATGTGGGCGAATATATTTATTTGATGGATCTGGGAGACTTCCCCCTCCATTATTTTTTAATTGTATTTATCTCATTAGACTTTGATTATATTATAAAAACCATTCAAATTGAAATTAACTTTGTTCAGGTGGTAAACTTCCATGAGTAGATTCTTATTCTGTTAGCTTTTGTAATACCGTAGACACTTAACTTGTACTCATGTAACTTTCTGTATTCGAGAGAGGATTTACATTTAAATTTCTCTGTGCAATTTTAATGAGCTAACCCATTTTGAAATTCCACACTGGATATGTATGGATGTGGAGTTGTCAGATAATGGACAGCTCACTTGGTGTCAGTGGTACCCAGGGAGGATGTGATCCCTCACTATAACAGCTCTCACTCCCCTCTGATAATGCAGTTTAATCTGGAGGCTACACCCAAGGAACTGACATGCCCCGCAGAGCAGAGCCCGCATTGGACAAACTCAGTGGAAACCTTGACTGACACTTCACCCCTCAGTGATGACAAAACCTCCATCTGCTTAAGCAGCTATTACTCCACCTGATTGGTAATCATGACATGGAGTGAGGCATAAATCCCTCAGACTGCTGCTGGTTAAGATAGAGGTCTTTGAAGGAACACGGTGTGATTAGGTGACCTTGGATGGAGGATGGAAAGGGGGCAAGGCGAGGAGAGGCTGAGGGGGACGTACTTTTCTATTATTGGCAGTATAATGACACATTCTCATGCAAATTAATTCACATACATAGGCGACATTGTAACCAGTTCAGAGCCCTTCAAAATGTGTTGAATGATTAAAAGTAGTACAGTACATGTTACAACTCACTTGAATGGTCTTATTAGACTAATTGACATGCCATAGGTCCATCCTTATTTGCCCACGTTCAGCTGTGATGTTGTGCCAACACTGTGTTCCCAAACGGCAGGTCTGCAGCATTCTCTGGGGTGTTTCAGTGAGTCAAAAATAATTAAAATAATGGGTGTCCACACACTGACTTAAAGCTCCAAAAATCTTAAATTAGCAAACCCCTCAAGGGTTTTATAGCAGTATATTACATCACATATAACCTGCAAGAATATCCACTTGGAGACATTCTGGATATATAGTCCAACTACGTACGTTCATGGGATAGATAAAGATCGTGACAGCAGACATCTTGTTTTCTTCTTGTAAGTTAAAGGTTACTTAGTCTTTTATTTAATCAGTTGAGTTGATAACTGCTTTCTACTTAGTACATTTTGTTACATATGTCTTGGCCATTTTTTGCTTCATTCCAAAATACCACGGAATCGCAAGCTTTTTTTTAATTTTTTTTTTTATACATTCATACCTTCAGTAAGATGGATATGTTTTTGTCTCTTGCTCTTTGGAACAGTTGGTGTCTATGCAATTTTCTTATCTAAATATTGGGGACTAATTGTAAATACAAATGACTACTTGTAAGTATGATCATCTGGAGTTTCTGTAAAAATAATTTGACCTGTGCAAAATCAGATTGAGTCTATAAAGCACTACAGCTATAGCAACTCTCTTGGTTCTATTCAAAGTATACCTGATGTAATGTCAAACATGGTATATGTGCTAAATAAAGAACTTTGAAACTATTAATTGAGTGTGGCCACCCTGTCACCCTGAAGCTTTTGTACTTTGCTCACACACCTGTGACCTTCAGCTTGTGCCTTTGCAAACTAAAACCTGAGAACAAGTCCCTGTTCGAAATCTGAAGTTGCAGGTTTTTCTCAGCAAAGTTAATCAGATAACCCTGAAACCTGCTTCTTTGAACAACCCGTGGCAGAGAAGGATTTGAAGGATATGATCTGTGGTAAAACATGGTAAACATGACACCATGACAACACAGGATTTCTGCGTCTGTCTGGTGCACGCTTTTTTTAAAAGTATTTATTTTTATATATGTGTAATGTGGTAGTATGGAAATCTCAAGTGACTATTTAAGTGGTCTGATGTGTTCATTGGACGCTAAGGCATAAATGTGTGTGTCAAATTAACTAGTTGGAGTTTAAAGATAGATATGTGGACGTTTTTTAGGCTCCGATATCTCCGAGTGTCAACACAAGGAGTAAACATAGCCTAACAGAAAATGCTCTGATATTGAATGTCAGAGATTCTAAAAAACGGTGCTTTATTTATAGGTCCCTGCTAATACAAGGAACTGCGAAAGGGACGCATATCTGTCATAGGTTGTTTATGGTTGATTATAAATGTATAGATCGTGATGAGTTTGGATGTTGGCATACTGTACCAACAAGCAGACCAAGTGAAACGCTGTCACTCACGGGTACTTGCATGGCGTTCTTCAGTAGGACAGGGTGAACAGCAGCCAGCAGGGTAAACAAGGTGGTTTTGAGCGATGTGAAAGGAATATCAAAGGACAGTCTTGGCGGAAACATTGCTATTTAAACATGTGTGAAGTTTTCTGTGTTGACAAGATGTGCTTTGATCAACTCTTTGGAGTTGCCTGTGTATGTGTTTATTGAGCAGCAGCACTCGAAATGGAGTATTAAAATTGTGGACCATTATAATGGCAAACGCTAAGAAAATGCGGGCCAGGGTGAAATTATCCTATCCTAGTTATTCGCTTCCAGAAGATTATTTCTCACTGCCTTTTTTCGAGCAACCAACATGCTAATCCACCTGGTAATTATTTTTTAAATCTATTAGCCCAGTCCTCAAGACCCACTTGTCCCGCATGTTTCTGCTGCAGACTTGTTCTTCCATGTCTGATCCAATTAAGAGCTACACACTAACCTGACACCTTAATCAGATCAGGTGTGGACAAGCTTGGCTCAAGAGCACCCTAAAGGACATAAAAAAAACCTTGCATGTGCAGTTAAAGGTCAGTAAACAGAATACAGCTTAAATCAGTCTTATGAATCATTCATTGTTTACTGGTGCAGGGATTTATGCCAAGGAGCAGGAGGCCATTCTGTCGTTGTCTTCTGAAACTTTTCATATGGTGCTCCCTTTTAATAATTTGTTGACATGCCCCTGCTGTTGTAGAGAAAATAAAAGTGACCTCACTCTGTGGTGTAGGTCAGGCAGCATCTAATGAAGGCCCCAAAGTCTTACAGCATTGATTTCTTACCCATTGCATGGCTGGAATGCAGAGTTGTTAAGCGTTGCCATGGGGGATGGCCCCGGGTACGAGATGGCATTTCCCAGAGCCAGTTATGCCTCGGATTCTGTAAACACAATTACTTCTCTCTCTTAGTACGTCATTATTTTCTCTCTCGCCGTTTTTTTTTTTTTTTTTTTTCTAACTCAGATCTAGAGTTGGCTTTGTGATTTCTAAGAATGACTTTTTTCCAAAGTTTTTCCATGATCTAGAGGGAAGAGACGCTGGAGTGCAGCAGAACTGACGTGCACATATTACTGTGGGCATGGGTCCAGAAGTGCTGTGACATTCTCAAATCGTTCATCAGTCAGCAGAGTCACGGTTCTCTCTCTAGTCTTCATATTCTGATCAGACTTGACGTTGGTGGCATTTAAGTCTAAATACCACATGGCACATGTCACTTCTAGAGATACGGTTGTAATAAAGATTCATTATGCAGGTGTGAGGCATCATTAGGATGCATGGCACTACATTGCATCTTGTGGCAGATTAAAGATATGAAGATTAAGGGAGAGACCGCATTATACTGTTGTTATACTTAATAACCTGCTTAGTTTGGCTCATAGCCCTGTGCTCATCCATAATGCATATGACCTGCAGCTGGCCAGCACACTAAGTCTGCTCTGACAGTGAGAGAGGGTTTTAAAATCACTAATCTGCGTGCATGTGTGCGTGCGCGCACTTGCAGACAGAAACTCTCCAAGTGCATTTGAATTGTTGTGCCCCAGTACACTTGGCCTCAATAGCTTGTGAAACATTTATATGTGATGTATTTTAACCTGTGCGACTGATTTATGTTACCCAATCCATGTATCTTTGAGCAGAATATTCCGCCCTCACGCACTCAGACTGTTATATATCATCAGTCTGACATCCGCGCTTTCGCCGAGTTATTTTTCTATGAAACGTTTTGATTTACTTTTTTTGGAGCACCCACTTTCTCTCTACCCATCCTGTCTACATCTGCTTCAGATTAGTCATTTCACACATTTCTCAAAATACCTTTCAGAGAAGACGTAAGAAAATCAGGGTAAACTTGTTGCATGCAAACTCTTATTGCCGCTGGAAAGGGGGTGCTGAGCGTGCTGCAGCAACTCCTGCTTTTCCGTAGGCCTATTGTTTAACTGCACTGGAAATTATGACTATCAAGGTATAATATATTATATTATTAAAATATTTTTATACTGGGATATTTTGGGTTTAGTGTAGGCCTAATTACTATGAGCAGAGAGGGTGAGGATTTTATTTTTATGTTCCATGTACTGTAATGTTTATTAACCAATCATATTTGACTTTGCCGATTGCGATGACCCACCCCCGTAAGGATGTGATTTCTGTTACACGCATGTGAAGTGTATGTACTGATAAACGAGTCATATCTGCCTCATGTGAATTGAACCTCAGCGGGGTGAACGCATCCATATACTGCCTCACTCCCTCTTCCTCTCCTTGCAGTTCTCATGCATTAGTACAGGCAGGCCTTTTATTTCTTTCATGGCAACCATGCCCCCGGCCAGTATTTGAGACCAGGCTTTTTAACGAGAAAATATAGTATTCATTTGCGTTTATTTACTTGTGTGCAAAATGACAGCTCTGAAGGGATGAGCGACAAACGCAGCACAACATGTTGGCGGCTGTAGCTCAAGAAGAAGAGTGGTTGTCCACCAGTTACAGGGTCTGTGGTTCAATCACCAGCCCCTGCCATTAATATGTCAAAGTGTCCTTGGGCAAGATACAGAACCCTGAATTGCTCCCGATGGCAAGGCCAACGGTGTGTGTGAGTTGATGATGGTGCCTCTGACTCTGTGTGAATGGGCGAACGCTGACATGTGTTGTAAAGCGCTTTGAGTGGTCGCAAAGATTCGAAAAGCGCTATATAAATGCAGTCCATTTACCATTGACAACAAACCAGCTGTCGTGAGTTGCTGTTAAAGTGTTGCTCAAGAACTCGTTGACATAGTTGTGTCATTAAATAAGGATACGTTTTTTCTTGAAACATTTTTTGGAGGAACGGAACAGGGGAGAGAGAGAAGGGGATGGGAGAAGTTGAAATCAAAACATGTGTTTAGTTGTTGCTTCACTGAATCATTGGAGCGCTGAAACATGTTGAAGCCATCGCAACTTTGATTTGTAGCACGTCATGCCTGTCATGCAGCGACAAGTGTCAGTTTGTACCTTCATGTCACTGGCTTCCTTTGAAAATGACTTGTAGCCTGTTGCGATGTCGCGCGTGGTGTGAACACAACATTACTCTTTGAATATTATTCCAAAACCAAGGCAGTACCTGTTTCTGTCTGAAAAAGTGAAAAAAAAAAATTGCCATCACGAATCATTTTTACTGGATTGTTTATTCGGTATTTTTTCCCCTTTTAAAAGGGATATTATGCCAATTTTCAACCAGCTCTGTGTCATCGCAGTGTGTAAAAAGGAAAGTATCCCTTTCAGGAGTTAAATCATCTTTGTGTGAGAGATTATATATGTTTGGTTTTGCTTGCATATTTTCATGTGGTTTTCTTCCACACTGGTTGGTGAATGACCTTGAGCACCCTGAATTCAACAAAGGTGTTGTGGAGTATCCATGCCTGCCACCCACAGTCCAAACAGAGTTTTTTATATAGAGCTGAGCAAGTTGGATGAGCTGCAAATAGTTACTTCAAGAAGCAGCTCCTTCTCAACCTGCAACTGTGAGATAGGCCTGACTGAGTGAAGAATATTCTCAGATCTGCTTTTTTTCTGCTGTACAACACAGCCAACATTTAATTCAGCACTTTGAGCTGTGTACTACACTGCTGCTTTTATAACACAGGTTTTGTTTGAATAGGCCTGTGGCTTACGACTTATCCAGTGTACCATATTGTGAACTGTGTGTCTGATGTAATTCAGGGGATTGTAATGCCTTAGTGGTTTGTAGCTTACCTCATGTGAAAATAATATTGTTTAGAAAGTAAAATAAAGACCTAAGCTCTCATGTAATTCAGAGTTTAATAGGAGTGAGCAAATGAAGTGGATGCTATATTGCAAAAAATGTAGGACGAAGAGGTTTGTTGTGCCCATGTTGCAGTATATCGGACGTGTTTAGTAATTGGGTCAACGCGTTTCGTACCTCATCAGAAGCAAGACAAACGTGATCGAAATATACACCGCAAGGAATGCTGGCTGGTCCTCCTTCAGCAGGTTTGGAAACCGTCTTCCTTGTTTGACTGCCTCCAAATAACTCTTTGTTCCTCTGAAAATCTGGCACATTTCAGAGGCTCAATGGCTTTAATGAGCCACAATGTTGTGCCAGTGGTGGCTGTTGGGTGTCAGGAATAAAGCTCATGATAATGTGCCCGGCTGAGTGCCACTGTGTGTTGCACTGTTATGGTAATGGACCAGCCTGGGTTTTTTTTCCACTCACTGAAGGCGGCTGGTGCTTTTTTTTTTTTTTTCTCCTTGTCTTTGCTCTTGCTGCCATCGACACTTATTTGATGTTTGTATAGAATTATCTGCCAAATACATAATGCTGTGTAATACCGCACCTTTACATATATTTGTCATGCAAATACAGCATTATATGGAAGAACAACAAAAGAATAGCAGAGTGGTACTTTCCCTCAGTTGTGTGTTTGTCCCATTATGGTCCCCTTACAGCTGCAGCTACAGTACAGCCCGCGTCAATGAGAGGCTGTTTGGAGGAGCAGAACGGGAAGATGAATTGACACAAGAGGTCATTTGGCAGCCTCATATTTGGCCCTTTAGCTTTCAAGGTGAAGTGGCATGAAAGGAGGTAGAACATCAATAGGTAACTGGGCTGCTCCGAGGTCCAGGGGCAGTTTCTTTCATGGATTCCAATGCTAGCTGAGGAAATGGCCCTTCTGCCACCGACCTTCTGCTTTTCAATGGCAATCAATTCAGCTTTAAAGGCGTAGTAGATATCCCTTTAGAGGCCTCAGCAAGCTGAGCTTGCCTCTGCCAACCTCAAGCCCAGCGTGTGCTTTTTGATGCCTTGCTATTTTTTGAGAGGGAATGTAAATAATGTAGTCAACATATTCGGCTCATATGCTGTTAATTTGTTGTGTGCTACAGACGGTATGTGTTTAGAAAGTGCTAGTGTTTGGACTGAACTGCCAGCATGTTTAGCTGCAGATCAAATTATTGTGTTTTTTGATGATGGTTAAAATAAGCTTATTTGTCTGCAGCCAAGAATATTGGCTTAGCACAACAACAGAAAAAACTCTGTTATTATGAAATTAACAGTGTTGTGAGAAATATTTGTCAAGATCCATTTTTTTATGTTTGTGCATTTCTGCTGTTGAGAGGCAAAATAATGATCATGAGCCTATTCCTCACGCACTACTTTACCTTCAGATACCCCTTTCCCCACTCAACATTACATGCATTTTAATTTTCATTCTTTAAAGGGTTGAGGGCTTTGGTGTGCAATTTTAAGAATGCCCCCTTTAAAAGCTGAAAAAAGAGAAGGCTTTGAATATTTCAAAAGAGTCCTTGATTTAAATTGTAAGATTTCAGATATATTGCATCATTGGGAATAGGAGAGGCAGAATGGATGAGATGTTTGACCTTTTCAAATGTGTCCCTGGGTAGCGAATGTGCTGGAGGGTGCCGGGGCAGGGAGCAGTGGTGCGTTGAATTATCACTCCCACTGTTCAAATGCCGCAGACCTGATCTCCTACTTGCTCGACTCCCACCACTATTAGGTTAGGAACACACTGGGAAAAAAGATGGAGATAGAGAAAGAGAGAGAGTGGGAGTTAGAGCCTGTCTGATTGTTTGTGGGTTAGGCTTAGAAAACAATTGCCGCTTTTGCTCAGGGTGTGGAGAAGTAGCAGCAGATCACATCGCAATGTCAAATCTTTGGCAAAAGCTAGTGTGAATTTTTTACAAAATGCTCGAGCTGAGCCTTTGACAGCTACCGGCAGGAAACATGTCATCACTGTGACGGATGCTTGCTATATTGAAAGCATACGATGATTTTTTTTTTGTTGACTGAGCTTTCACTGAACTCCCCCAGTCCCACCATCCAATGAAAGCACAACACCAAAGAGGCAAAAAGATAAGAACAAACTTGCCAAACTGCTTTGTAATAGTTTACCGAGGAGCGAAGGACATTATGTCTTTGTTAGAGGGGAGTAGCTGTCAAAATCACAATGCCTATGCAGCGTGTGTGTCTGCCTCTTTTGGCAGCATTTTAATCTTGTGGAAATTAAATGTATGGTGCCCTGTTCTGTCAAAGAATCATGGTTTGTGAAAGACATACCGCTGACAAAATAACGTGAGGTACTCCGTTGATTGTCAGCCTTATATGCACATACACCATGGAGCTGCTGCATCTTGAAAAGCATCGGCATTAACTCTTTCATTCAGCTTCACGCTTCCATTCATGACGATATAATAATGAATATTATTTCCTTAAATTGATGCCTCTTCACCAGATGCATGTGGTTCTAAAGAGATTCAAAGGGAAGCCTCTTCCTCCACTCACACTCATGTTCAAGATCACATGTTTCCTGGTGAAACATGTGATCTGCCAGTTCACTATCATCGCCTCATGCTGCACCTTTTCTGTCTCTTTCTCCACCCTTTCTTCATCCCATCCAGAAGCCATCTTGTGTGACGTAGGGGAGTTTCACTGTCACGATCACAAAACCTGCATCCCCGAGGCCTGGCTCTGTGATGGCGAGCCCGACTGCCCCGACGACTCAGACGAAACTGGCAAAACTTGTAAGTAACTCATTCCATCCATTACTCACTAATTCAAAACGGTCATATGGACTTCTGCCACAGCGCCTCATTTTTTTAGTAAGTGTCACTTTTATGGTATAAGGACTCGTGTTAACATTCATTAAGTGATGTTCCACCAAAAAGGTGTCCTTTTAGGTATCAAACACTCCCCCCATAGGCTTGACATGTGTTAGAAGTCTGCAGTTTCACTGACATCTTCTTTGTAGCCACCTTGGAAGAAGGCTACAAACGAATCGGTGCTTTTAAGTATACTTCGGTGAAACTATGAGAGGAAAATTCACAAAAAGGATTGCACTGCTTTTGGGGCTGATAAATCTGCATAAAAAAATAAACTGTAATTCTGTAATACTATTAAAATAAGGGTTGACCCTTAATAGTCAACTATTTGGTCTGGTGAGTCTGATGCTAGGATCTTTCCATACGGGCCAAACGGGGAATGTTTCTCCCAATAAATCATGATATATAGACTATTTTGGTATACATATCAGCCTATTAATAATACTGTCAATAAAAGTATGAAAATAACTTATGTGCTTTCAATCAATCTTCTAAGTGTGCGTGAATAAAGCTCCAACAGGGCTAAGTTGCACTATCCATACAGTATATGTGGGACCATCGGAGCGACATCTTGGCGATAGCCTCAGAAAGGCTGAATAACAACAACATAACAATATGTTTATTAATAAGAACACTTATTAACAGAGCACTAAATATATTTCAAATTTATAAAGAATAAATACTTTTTTGGAATCCAAAGGCATGAAAAGTAAATGAATAAAGCTCCCCTACATGTCATTTTTGAAAATACATGAGAAAAAAGTGGATAAAAAATAAAGTTATTATATAAACGACTACACAAATGATTGCTTCCCTCTACCTCCACAAACAAAGGACAAATTGCACTCCGCTACAAAACTTTATGGGTGTGTTTGCGCTGCAATATCTGTAGTGCAATATCTTTTGTGAATCAGACCTTGAGACAGGGGCAGATAACAGTTGCAAATGATGCGCAATTTATGGAGCCATCAGTGGCCGCAATCCAATCTTTGTGAGATGCCCCTGAGTGTTTGAAACATACTTGCCATCAAGGTGGACATCAGGAATGTGCTACAGGAAGTCTTTAAAAAAAATGTTATGAACATTTTATTAGTTGAAATAAAAAAAAAATGGTCTGCATGGTAGTACACTGTAACTGGCATCAACCCACAGCTGCTGTGCTTGAAATAGTCTTACTGTTGCCCTTTAAATTGAGTTTACATAATTCTAATTCATTCATATTCATGAGTGTTTTCATTCGGGTGTCTATTGAATAATATAGAAAGCCATTTAACTCATGGACATGAAAACCTAGTGTTTCGCTGTATTGTTTTTGCCTAGTGTGTAACACTGCCTCTAGCATAATATGTTTTATATAATCTAGCAAATGACAGAACATTCTCGGATTATAGTCTTTTAAGAAAGTCCAATGCAGTGGCACCAAATCTGATCAGCAAGTCGCTGATGTTGTGTTTTTACCCAAACCTTGTTCTCATGGCACCTTATACCAATAACTTGTTTGAATGGCTGTTTTATATATATATATATATATATATATATATTTCCATGATAGAGTGTGTGCTTGATGATACATGTGCTGATCCTCTTATTGCCATCCCATGATACATTTTCCAGTGCAGCAAAATGGGCTGTGCCTCCCGTCTAGTATTATTGAACTGATCGACTTTAGAGTACAACTGTGATGAATGCCATGTCCATGGTATAACACCAGGCCGACTGCTGAGCTCATAGTGGTATAAACTTCAACACTCGATCTAGCGATTAAAAAACGTATGTCATAGTTAAGCAGATGAATCTGTGTGACAGGCCAATTTGCCACTAAGTGCATGTTGCTGTGGTGTTTTGTACTTTGGAGAGATCCGTTATTTATCCAATAAGACTCGATTTGACTAATACTTACGTCCAAGGGCAGGACAGCAGAAAAAAACCCAGAACAAAGCAGAAGACTACCAGTCTGGTTGAATATGGGGTTTTATTGGGATCGCTGTATTATTCAGTGAACAAGTGGAAGTGATGCATTATGCTGTGAAGAATCAGCTTTGCGGATCCAACTGCTGTCATGTAAACCTTCATCCGTCCTTCACTTCAGAAAAGGCTGTGGCATGCATGCTCTTGGGTATTGTTATTTACAGACTTTTGGGACATAGATTTCCTTTAATGGATAAACAGAGCAGTAATTTCACGTTATTATGAGCTGGATTAGCCTTTGTAAATACTGATGAGACTGTCACTGTCACACGGTCTATCACAGCCAAAAAAAAAAAGGCCACAAAACCAAATTATTAGCATTCATTTCAGGCTCCTCGTCACTGTGAGTTATTGGATATGATTAGGACTTTATAGTTTTGGCAATAACACCCGTGCAGAAATTGACCCTAGTGCACAATATTTATAAATGCCCTGTGCAAGAGGTCATATATTGAGTAAGCTACTCGTGGTAGTGTGGTGGTACTCACTGCTTATATAAAAACTATATAATGACAGTCACCAGCTGTAAACATGTTCACAGCTGATTGCATGCTCTCTGGTGTATGAAAGCAATGAAGAGGTGCTTTGTTGAAGGAGTTTTCAGGCTCAGTGCATGTTGAGATAATATGTGCTTCTCTCATTAAATGCCTAGGTTTTTTTTTTTTCTCGTGATTCCACAGGGGTCACCTCTTGTGTACCAGATTGTTTTCCATTGAAACACTGACTCACTGTTAATTCATCTCGAGGAGTTCTACTCAGCCTGTTCAAACAGTTGTGTCATATCTTCTTTGTTTCTGGAGAGAACTTTCCAAAAGTTGAAGCTGTCATCAGAGTAGCTTGTCTGTGTTACAAGCTGGATGTATGGGCTTTGAAAGAAGTGGGCATTTAGGAGGCAGGGAGGGGTCAAATGAAAGGCACTGTCCAGTTGTATTATGGAAAATGTAATGGGGAAAACATGTGTTTTTGTAGCTTGACCCACTTAAGGGACCAAAAGTCAGAATATCTCGGCCTCTACTGCATTCATTTTTATCATTCTTCTTTTCTTTTTTTTCAAGACTCTTTTTTGGGCTTTTTGTCCTTCATTCCATAGTACAGCCAAAGAAAAGGGTCACGAGCTAGAGTTTGAACCTGTGTCGCTGCGTTAAAGAACCAGCCTTGGTACACGGGCGCCTGATCTACTAGGTGCGTTACCACGAGGCG
Organism: Bovichtus diacanthus; assembly: GCA_943590825.1. Lineage (NCBI taxonomy): Eukaryota > Metazoa > Chordata > Actinopteri > Perciformes > Bovichtidae > Bovichtus > Bovichtus diacanthus. Next base: position 6,455,891 of record CALSBV010011748.1, read on the forward strand.
CCCTGATCAGTCTTTTTAAATTTTTTTATTTGCCTCTCACATGTCCCCAAACTTCATGGAAATACATATACAGTTATACATTTTGCTGACTGTAGGCTGAGCAAAACATTAATGAAAAAGGAATAGATTTTCTGTAAATAAGATGGCTGCAAATTAGTATTTGAACCCACTAAACAAAAGAGAGCTATGACATGAGTTTGATGCATTGCATACGCGTTTCAGTTAAGTTCAAAGTTAAGTTAATACGTTAGTAAGTTAGTGTCATTTTCAGTTTTACTGTTTCTACAGTTGGGTACAGTGGAGCCCCAATAGCAGTTCTCAGTACTTCAGAAATCCTGTCTGATTGAGTTCTCTATCACCTATGATCCGTCTCTCTTTTGTGAAACACCTTTTAAGTATAACAGATATAAAATAAGATCTACACGGTTGCTGTGGGCCAGACGGCAATTAATTATCACTTTGATTAATATTGGCTCTATTTTATTTACAATACCTGCAGAAAGAAGATCTTGCATATTCATCTAAGGAATTTGGCACAGCTCATTATCATGGCTTATGTATTGATAGAAAGAGGATTTAGATAAGCTTTACCCTGCAAACAGAAGATGGGATTGGAATATAGTCTGTCTTCATGAATGATAGCAAGGCCTGCAATAACCTGTGAAAAAAATATCCTTTTATATAGGATGATATTTACTGATCGAAGCCATAGAAGATAACAATAAAAGCACATGAAATGCAGGGTGTAAAGCCATCAGTAATTTGATTTCCCTCTGAAGATTTTGGGGCATAATGCAGAGGAATTTATTATCTAAAGAAAAAGGCAAGGTGATACATTACACTCCTGTCTAGCAATATAAAAATGTTGGTGCCACTGATGGCCTCTCTCTCCTGCTCTGGCTCGGTCAGGGAGATGTAATCACTGCATCTTCAGGGCCTGTGGGGAGGAGAGAAGGGAGGTGGCCTTGGATTGCAATACCTAGAGACCAGTAGGAGGCACCGGTTTATCTGCTCAGCCGCAGGCATTACGGGACTGGACAGCTGACGACAGTTATTCAGGGAGCCGGGAAAACGGCGTGCCTTCAGGAATGTCTAAACAAAAGAAACGGCAAAATGACAATTTTTCCAATTGTGTGCAGTTCAAGTCGACGCTTGCTGTGCAATAAATAGTCAAACCTTTGCTCTGTTTTAGGGCCAGACAGCATCTTGTGTGGAGACGGTTAAAGTGGAAGGATTGAGAATTTGCCTAGACTATGACAATCACATTGTGAGTTTGTTCATCATGCTTACAAGGACGTCTAAATGTCAACGCTGTCTGGGGACATTCAGATCTGCTGTTTGCTGTGCATTTGAGATAAAGTGGAAAAGCCATAATACACTTTCTGTAAATATCTTTTCCAGTATAATTTTATAGGACCTTTTGGTGCTAATGGCTGTCAGCATACAGCTCTCTCCCTGCATTGATGCTACATGCTAGCAAACACTGTCTTAGAACTTAAATCCTTCATGAATCCTTCAGGAACGGATTTCATGGACTTTTGGCTTGTCTCAGTAGTGCTGCCATGAGGAGCTTTGTGAATCTGTTGGACGTGGAGACCAGTGAATCCTTTGATTGAATTGTCACTCCCAGAGGAAAATACAATAAAAGGATCAGTGGTTGACTTCAAAAACATGGTCACAGAAGCTGTGTTTCATGGCTGTAGCTTTGGCTCGACCCAATCAACACCGATGTTGATCTCGGTGTCATCGAGGCACGGGGGATGAGAACTGTTCAAAGACCGTTCTCTCTGGGGTTCTTGCACTTATTCCCCTTCGTCCACAGGGGAAAGCATGTCTCCACATGTCATCCTCTGAAGTCTCTCAGAATCTCTATGCTGAACTCATCAGTGCCGTACAGTGAGCTTAAAACAAGATGCATGATGACCCGACAGGGTTGTGCTCTAACGTGTCAGAATACCTATGGCGTTTTGTTTTGACACTTGCTCTATACATCTTATGTGTTCACAGCACGTGGATTCTATCATGTTCAATATATGGTTGATGTTCACTCTGCAGAGTGTTTCAGCATCTTTAAAGTAGAAACTGATAACTTTTCAACTTATCCCAACTACCGTTTCCAAGTGATATTATTGTTAGTGCCGCTTATGGCAGAGTAAAACACAATAAGTAGGCAGGTTTTGTTACTTACTGATATAGCTAAGTAGTAAGAATTTTTTATCAATCTTCCTCTTTGATTTTCTTTGCCTCTTCCATCTACCTGGTTCTCTTGCCGGGTTTCCACGGTTACTCTGGTTGTTCCACTACCTGGCGATAGCTACTGTAAGCTATTTTGTTGAGTGGTAGGCAGTGATGCAGTTTATGTCTAGGGCTTTTATTGTGAAAGGTAGGTAGACATAATTGCATAGTGGAAGCAAGGCTTCGAGGGAACCAATCTAAACGCAGATGGTGTCATTATTCTACAGCCATCACATTGTGCAATCAACATATACTTCATATTGATAAGTTAAAGCAATAATGTTCTCTATTTTCACATTAAGTTCATTGTTTTGGTTTCCTGTCAAACAAACTCTATACGCTACCGTGCTGTGTATGCATGTTTGCTGAATGTGTAAATGTTCGCCATAACCACTTTTTAAGGTAACAATATGTCAATGTTGTGTTTAGGCTTGTTTTGCTGCCCACAAATGGCAAAAAAAAAAAACAGCATTTAAAGTGTATATTAAAAATGGTGTATGGATTACAGCTTTTTGCTTTTGTTATGACAAAGGAACTATCGTGCGCTGATGTATAAAAAAAGATATATCATTACTGAAGTAAGTTTTAATCAGGAGATTTAAGTGAATGAAGAAAAGTTGTTATTATTGTTAATAATTGTTTATTATGACAGATAAAAAAAAGTGATAATAAAGTCTTGACAGATGGTCTCTGGTGCTTCGACTCTAAAGGGAACTTCTGTAATCGAGGTGAGTCTGCCACACTGGCGGTGGAGGTGGCTGATGATTCTGCTGAGACTGGCGAGACTGATGAAATGATGAATCGGCGAAAACTGGGCAGTGATGGGGGGGGTTGAGGGGTGCGCGTGACAGCAGCATGAACTTACTAAGGGCAGATAGAGAATCTTATTATTTTTTTTTTTTTTTTAAAGACATCAGCAAGATGATAAGCTAACCATATAGGTGTGCTGCTGTGCTATTGGACAGATGTGAATAGCTGATGAGAACATCTGATATCACAGCAAGACGATTACGAGTGAGCATGCCTGAGACGAGTGAATGGCAGGATATATGAGGAAAGAAATCCTAATCATCTAAAAGAATGGTCTTCCTGTCTGAACTTAGCTTCACATGAGAGCTAATCTTGATATAGATTTTAGTTCCTATTGTCCAGTACCATTTATTCGTTTGCCTGTGTATACTGCATGTACATTCACTGCCGATGCAGGAAGCGATATGCTCCATAGCAGGGCAGGCAGTTCGTGTGTGTGGAGGTTGGGTGGCTCTGCGTGTAGATACAGTGAGATCCTTTGACAATCTCAGACAGATTGCTCTAACAATACCATACCACTAAACTTAATTCCGATTGGGAAATACATCTGTTATAACATATACTCATAGGGACATTTGGAAGCAGTTGACAAACACCACTTTAGGAGTGAAGAGAATATTTGATCTGTATGTGTGTGTGATGAAGCTGAAGTAACTATAGTCAGTATATTACAGGCTGCCCATCAACATCCTGCAGGGTATTTTATCTGGCAAGTCCCATATTGAAATAAATGCATCACAAATGTGTTGGGTTCCCCTGAGAACTGGCGCCAGTGGGAGGAGGTTTCGGGGGTAATGTAGCGTAGCACCTTGTTATTGAGTTGAAGGACAAGGCCTTTTGCATTATGTAACGCTTATTTTCCCTCCTCTCCATCTCTCCCTTCCTGCTGACACATAACCCTTCTGTTGACTCATCAAAAAAAGAAAAAAAAACCTAAAACATGCCATTACTACAAATGCAATATGTTTACAGTCGAGCATCAAATCTGAGAATCTGTCACCGAGAGTGCTCGAATCTTTGAACAACTATGAGATCATTAAATCTGCACGATTCTGCTTTCACACTGCCGTCTTCTGTCACCTATCAATGTTACGATGAAGCTCGCAGGCACTACCTCTCCAACATTTAATGTGAATGTGAGTGTTAGTGCAGCGAAAGTTAATTGGATATCGTGTTTGGTTCTTCAGCCCTGCGTCTGACGTCTGATTTAGGATCAAATGCACCACATTGTCCTTTGCTATCAACATATTTAACCTGCCACACAAGTATCTTGTTTGCAGGCGTCGTAATGTAGCGTTTTCTTTTTTTTTTGTTGTTTTTTTTGCAGCAGGAGGCTTTGAAATGAGACTTTTAATTTACTGTTTCTCTCCTTCTTCCTCTCTACATTTGGAACAGAATTTATGTACACTTCCTCAGGCTTGTGCCATCTGTTCTACCAGTAGTTTCAGTAGGCGGGGGAACAGACACAACAAATATTGTGTGTACTTGTGTGTCTGCGTGCTTGGAAACATGCGTTCCCATGAAGGCAGCGCATACTCCTAAGTCTCTCCGATTTAAGACCGTCTCTTCTGTCAGAATGTGCTAGTTTAGTATAAAACTTAAAGTCATCCTCTTTGCCCTTAACATGTCATCCGCTCATATTCACTCTTACCGCATTGCCCCTGTTTCTGCAGTTTAACACATTTGCGTATGTCTTCGCAGTTGTCTTCAGTGAAACCATTAGTGTGAGAATAATTTGTGTTGCCTGGTGACAACCGTGCACCCGCGCCATGTCTCATCCATGTCAGCAGTGATGCACTGGGAGGAGCACATCACGGCTTTGTCTTTGCTCTCACAGCCCCCACCTCAACAGTTAAACTGCACTGACACATTTTCCCCTTTGTATTCCCTGCTAGTGTGAGTATTGTAAAGGACAGCATCCCAGCTTGTCACCTAAGGAACCAAAGGAAGAAAAAAAAAATAAAAATCTTGACATGCTTGCTCAAAGTACTAAAGTCGACATTATCTCCCTGCTGCTGCAGCAGAGAACAAAACATCAGAGCGATATGAGCATTAACTCAAACACAGTGACACATACTTACCACTACACTCAATGAGAATAATATCACCATGCTGAGTGCTGTTCATGTCACAGTTATACAGTAGCTAGGACTTGACTGTCAATGATCATGAATCAGTGACATTGGCCTTTTTTTAATTTTTTTATTTATTATACATAAATAATGGGTTGGCTAACAAATAGTGAAATACCCTCTCGTATAGCCACTCTATAAACATGGTCATAGTCCAGTGATCATTTCAAGGGAGCTGGGTTACTGCCAGTGGATATTTAGAGAAAAATACATACCCTCCCACTTGCTGTGTGTAATATACTGAAACCATGGTCCTCATTAAAGATGCCTTCAAGCAGAAAAAAAGTACTCGCTTGTAATCAATTGATTTACAATATAGCCCAGCACACCAATGTGAGCTGTGAAACTCATTACATAATGTGAAATATAAACAAAGACAAAGTTCATGGCCTTTTTTTTCCCCTCTGAAACGATTATAATTTAATGGAAGAATCTAATGCAAAGGGATATAAGAGCCCCTCCACCCACATACAAAATTTACATCCCGTGTTGAAGTGCCCTTTTAACTGCGTTGATCTGAGATGTTGACAAATATGGACTGAAGTAACAACACAATTGGCGGTAGCAGTAGAGTGGAATTAGTGTGAAGAATATAAAGAAAGTCTGTTTACTCTTTTCACTGTTACAGTATGAAAACTATTGCAATCTATACTGAATGACATCCCTCCGAACTACATGTTGTTCGTCATTGCTTTAGGAAATGACCCATGTGAGTGTTTGAGTGTTGCTTTTGGTTAGGTGCAGGCACCATCATTTCTTGGTTTAGGTTTGGTTAAAGACCATTGTTTGGGTAAAAACAAATCCGTGGTATGAGGGGTTTTGTCATAGTGACGAACCAACGGATAATAATCCTCCGACTATGCACACGAACATTTGTGATGCAGAATTTATTCAAGAGTCACGTGCTTACGACACCAAGTGTGATGTGTGGATTTGCGTTGCAATGCATGTTGTCATAAATTCAACATGACAACATGATGGCATGATAAGAAATAATTCAGTTCAGGTAAACTTATTCATTACAATGTCACTGCATGAATGAAATTACTTTAGATGACATTAGACAATTGTGTATTTATTTGATAAAAGAATGGCAGCATTACACACACTGTATATTATACCGCTAATGAGATCATTCTTCTTAGTGAATATTGGTTTTAGCCTCGCTGACTACAATATACTGTATGTATTATTCATTTGAAGCTGGCCCCAGAACAATTAGATTAGAACATTTGCATAATGGTTGGTCACAAAAGTATCTCTATCGACTAATTATGTCGTTGTTTTCCAAATAGTGATAAATTGGCCGTTTTTCAGTTTTTTGGCATGGTGTTTCTGAAGGGCAGCTTTGCTACATTGTCCCGAGGCTGCTCATTCTTCTCTCCCGACTGATGTATTGATTATTTACTGTACAGTAGAGCCAGAATGTCATGGGTGCCGACGCCCAGCTTCAATCCACTGAGCAGTGGCGACATTTTTCCTCTCTTTTAAATAGATTTGATTGAATACTCAGCATAATTTTCTGCAAAATAATAAGCTACTCCACACAGGAAATTAGGTGTCTGAGGGGTTCTGTGCATATTGCTTTTATAATTGTGCCCTCATTTACTGCACCAAATGCATATATGACATGTCGCAAATAATATTGATTTGCATTTCTGAGGTGCTTGATCAATTTTGAGTGATATAGTGTATTATGCAGGAGCAAATCGCTCATTTTTAAATGTTGATGCAACAGAGCGGGGCTAAAAGATAAGGTGTGACAGGTATTCTTCAGTGGTTGTAGAATAAACCACATGTATATATGAATACTGCCTTTTGTTGGAATGCACAAACCACTTAAAGCAAATCCGACAATATGCAATAACATATTGGTGTATTCAATCCACATTCTGCTTTTAGTACTGTCTTGACTGAATATATATAGAAGGACCACACAAAAAAATACATAAGGGAAATTATTTATAATCCATTTTTGGTAGAAAAGGTCAGAATGATCTGAAGAAGATCCAAGTAGGATTGGAACGTTGTCACTTTTAATGTTTTATGGCATGGAGTGTAAGTGTCACTGTACCTTTTTCTTCATTGACGCTGATGATTGATGGTCTTGCACCTACACAATGTGCGTAGTAGTGATTATTCAAGTAATGTCATATACTTTCCAATAAATACTTTTCGAATGGGCAAAAATAAATGTTTAAGGAACATGACCGACGGCGCTAACAAGTTGGATTTGACATGAAACTAGCTTTTAGCCTTTAAGGGGGATTGAGGGTATTTACATGTATGTTGACAGTGGTCAACATTGCATAGGACACAAAGCCAATACAGTGCAATGCAGAAACGCAATGATCCTTGACATACAGAAAAGTCAAGGACATACAGAAACACACTGATCCTTAACGCACAGACAAGTCAAGGACGCTTTTTAGAGCCAAACATTGGAACGTTCTTGATTTGTGTGCTGAAGACCAGACTGAAGGTGTAAAGCTGCCGAAACAAGCAAGAACTGAAGATGGCTGCAGTACAGGCCTGGCAGACCATCGCCAAATGCTGGCCATGCGTCTCCTCAAACATGCAAAGGCATACACATTTTCCCACAGGGGAGTTGTTCCAGTTCATATTGTACTTGTGCCATTGGCTGCTTCTCAGCAGCTCCATGTGATTAGTTGGTCAAATGATTGCTCATTGTCCTTTAGATGCTGAGAAAAGAGGCAACACCTACACATAGTCATTCACCTATGGCACCTTTCTCCAAATGCATTAATAATTACAAGTCTGTTTCTATCGCTGTCTGGAGAATCTCAGTGCTTGGAGGATCCATCTTATAGAAAATATTGCTGCTATGTTTGGTGTCAGACAAATACACTGAAATAAGCTCTCTTGGCTGAATACATCCTTTCAAATGGAAAGAGTGCAAAGGCCACACAGGGAAATAAGTCTTTTAGAGACATTCATGTTAAGAACACAGCTCCTTTAAAACTTTACAATTGGTACAATGCAGCCGCAATGTTGCGTAAACCCCGCTCTCGTGTGCCCCATTGCCATTAATGCCATTAATCTGCACGCAGTTTGGCGGTTCACTTTGTTGCCATGGAAGTCAGTTCCACTATTTCGGATGAAGCACGCTGTTCATGACAAGAAGCAAGATAAGTAGTGCATCACCACAAATCCAGAATTTGTCCAAGGATTGTTTGCCTTTGAGATATGAGTCTAGAGCCGGGTACATACAACAAATGCACTCAATTCAAGCTGAGATATGGTGAAAATGACTCGCCAGCCGTGCTGTTACATGACAGTTATAAATATATCCTCCTGTTCCATCAGTTATTCAAGTTAAGCCACAGCATCACAGAGCCCAGACATCTTATAACCCAAACATCCTCAAGCTTTAAGTGTGACGAAAATAATGACTTCACCACAGACTACATACAAAGGTGAAGAGTTCACTATTTAGCATGAGCCTTGATGCTTCAGCTCGCATAAACACACATACACACACACACACACACACACAAAGAGGCACACAAGCTGAATAATAGTCTTGCCTTTTACACTTTAAATGTATTCTTCCACACCAGTGACACAGTTTATCAGCCTAGAGATTAATGTTAACAACACTGCAACACTTCTGGCAACTTCGGGCATGGTTTGTTTTTACCAAGTGTTCGTACATGAAGTTATTTGTGAATTTTACTACTGAAGCTTGTTAACAACGATTGTCCTACAAAGACAAAACACATTAGTCACACGTGTCTGAATATGCTGTTAACTTTCAGTTAAATGCATACATTATGTTACTCTAACCTAACCACCAATTTTCTTTTTCACACTTTTTACCTGCACCATTTGGTATTTTTTGTCCTTCTTTCTCTGCACTACAGCCGCTGCCTGATCCGACCGAAACAGGTCATCGACCAATGCAAAAAAAAAAACATTTCTATTAATCGTCAATGTTTTATTATGTATTTTGAGCTGACTATCCCTTTTGATTTACTCAAAGAGTAAACTATGAAATATCTTCAAACTTTACATGGTCATAGTCTGGGTTCTCCTAACCAAGATTACATAAAAAAAAAAAAAAAAAAGCAAACCTCTAAAGGAAAACATTAATTTATTTAATTCATGAGAGTTAAAAAATGAAGACATTTTCTTAGCTGAATTTCCCTTTGCGATTATGTGCAGTGAATTACGTCAAATTTGGAGCTGAAATCCATTGCGCTTCTCAGCAAACCTGAACAGGAAACTGTTTAATCAAATTAAGACTAATTTAATATACGATGTGAAATAAATAAATAAATAATTTGCTGAAATGCAAGTTTTTCTTCGTTCTGTTTGGTTGCTCCAAGTACCGGTACGTTAACGGCATGAATAGACAAGCATCAAAATCCGAGCAGGGGCTGGTTTGACCGGGTTTACCACAGTGCTGCTGTTGTGCTGTGCTGCTCTGTCTCGTCTGTCCATGCGATGTCAGCGTCCTCTTTTTGCACACCAACATTATAAAGTATAAATATGCTTTACATTGCATTTAAAAAAATGGACTTGTGGCATGAGAGCAAGTGAAAAGTGTCAATTGCGTGAGTATCACGGTCAATGCCTGAGCGTTAGCAGCCCTGCACAGCATACTTTCTGTACACGAATGTAGAGCTGAGCATTACATGCACTGCTCAGATTTGACATGCACTACCTTGCATATGCACACGGTATTTTGAGCCCTGCAGCAATCAAACTAAAATGAAAGGTCTGTATGTCTCTCCTTCGATTTTCTCAACATCCGTTCGTTGACTTCACAGGCGGACGTATGAGCTCTCGAGATCCACGGGATATTTATTACTAGTGCGTTTTTGCACATACTGTGTAATGTATTGAGACGGGACCCCTATTAACCGTTACTCCGCCGAACAGCATGTTGGGTACAGCGCAGCATTGAGTGTGACGTTGTGTGTTTGGACAAGCGGTTCTCGAGAAAGAGGTCAAGCAGCTGGTCCGTTCCGAACTTTGCATGTTTTGCAATATGGCTTCGGTTCAGATTCACCAAAATCCTTTTGCACTGTCCTCATGCTTATGATCGGATCAGTGATTTACTGTTTTTGTAACAATAATAATGAGAGTGCATGCACTAACTAATCTCATTGTACTTGTGGGATTGACCACAAAAGTGCGTGTTACTGTTATAAAGCCATTATGGGAAGACTACGAGGGCGTTGCCTCAGGTCAGGTGTCAGGATGCTACTTTGAGCATGAATTCAAACCGTAAATTGAGAAAATTTAATCGTTATGCTGATATGATGAATCCCTTTAAGGAACTTCCCCTGCTGATAGGTTATTTTCTTTTAGAAATTCATTATTCCGCACAAACTTGCACTGGCTGAGATTAACATGATTATCATAATGAACATAGCTAGATCCCCCCCTTGAAGCCTCTCATTTTACATTAAATAGAGGTATTAGTATGGCCCAGCTGATTCCTCCTCATTCACTCCTCAAAGCAGGGAAATGGCAGCATGATTTTTAATTAACATGTCCTAAAATCTCAAATCTTGCAGCGGTACAAGTCATATCTTAGAATCCTTTGCTGCAAATTATGTTTTAAGTATGAACTTCATACTCCGTACAATTACAACACACATATGGGTTTGCTTGCAGCAGTACCAATAATATAGTATTTGCTGTATTTAGACAGGATGGAAATGTTTTAGTTTAATTTACGGTTGTGCTATGAGATAAGATGTTAATAAATATTGATGATGAACTTAAATGTCTCCCGCTTTACCTGAATGAGCATATCACGTTATAATGAATTTTTCAGCTTACCAGGGGAACATCTTTCTTCCACTAAATGTGTTATAATTAAACTGGCATTTCAGCTTGCCCATTTCATCTCTGGACATTATTCATTTATCAAGACATTCCTAGGATCTTGCAGTTTTCATCTAAAATGACTTAAGATTTCTACATCAGGAATTGCCTAACACAACAGGGACCTCGTACAGTTCATCTGTTTTTCAACATATTTTCTATCTATCTATTAATAACAAACACAGTCCTAGCTCACATCGGTGTGTAAGAGTGAAAGTGGACAGAGGAGCAGAGCACAATGATTTTGCTGATTTAATAAAAAAAAAAAAAAAAGAAAAAAAGATGGACCCTTTTCAAGAAAAAACAGTCAGAGGAACACAAACTATTTTCAATTAAATGGATATGTCCTCAACTTGGAGTTTCATTCTCCAAGAGCAAACCTGCATTTGTTTGCCTCTGATTTGCGTTTCCATTGACTTTGGCCCGCATGTGTGCTTCCTCTAAACTCTAGCAATGACGGTTACCTTGCTACAGTTCATTATCTTAAAACTTATACACATCCATGCTACACCTAAACTGGTGTTTCTACTTACAATAATATGGCTCAATCTTCTAATATTGTTATATAATATTGTAAATATTGTTTTCAAAACAATTATATTTACAGGCCTTTTTTTTTTTTTCTTTTTTTTTTTTTTTATGAAATACTTTTTGACATGTCACAGTAGGATGTAGAACACAGGAGTAAATAATAAAATGAATGATAACTGAATGCCATTAAGCTGCTTCAATTTCAGGGTCCTTGTATTGATCATGCTGCTCGCTGTCACGGCTTACTGGGACACTTGAATAGAACAGAGACATTAATAATACAATATGCAAGTGAAAGTGTCTGTTGTGAAAAATGTAGATGTCATAACATTGGTGATACAGATGGTCACTGTACGTTAAGAGGCGCAATGTCTGTTCAAAAACAAATATCTAAAACACATTTTCATGAGAATAATTTTTTTCAAAGTTATCAAATTTTTTGACCTTTCAGAGTAACGTGGACTATTGTAATAATATTGTATGTATTTGCTACTGAAGATGCTCATCTCGCAGCTCATTACCACTGCCGGCCCGCGGGGAGTTGTAACTATTAGTATCATTTTCCTAATTCTCGCAAATTTCGATTCCTTGTAAAAGATATTCAAAATGTAACTCGGTGCACTGTGGATTGCCTAAAATAATCTTTTGCCTGAACTGATCTGCAGGATGTTTACAGTAAGCATCGTTCAGCCCCTTGAAAAGGAAATCTAAAGGGAGAGACGCTCCAGTATGGCTGTCAGAGGATGTGTTACATGGCGTGGTGTACTATCCTGTTATACGACTTTGAGCGATCATCCAACATAGTACAGTAGTTTGGGAATTGACGGAGGAATTCTGAATACCTCAGCCGTTGAGAGACCATCTGTGTTCCCCTGCATGACAGATCAGAACCACTGAATATTCATGCACCATCCTTCCCCTTATCACATTAGATTAGAACCCATGTGGCGAGATAGCAAGGGGAGAGGCTGACATCGCTGTTACGTTGTCAGAGACCCTTACAGCTTTGTGTTAAATAGCGCATTTGCCAAATGGACATTTACTATGGCGTGACATTGGGTAGAAAGTCCTGTGACAGTGTGTCTGCTTTCTGGAGTGAGTACAACATCTCCTATGCGTTTTAAAATGTATGAAAAAAAAAAAAAAAAAAAGGACCTACAGGGTATTTTAGTTTGATTCCAAATGTGTGAAATGTTAACAGTATCAAAAAGGATTTTTTTCTTTTCATGAAATAACATATTTTGAAGATGCAATCCTGAGTGTGTATATATATATATATATATGCATATTTTAATATACTGTTAATTTATAATGGTTTTACAAATATACTTTTGGTACATAACTAGATCCCAAAACGAGCTGGAAGAGAAACGAGTGATGCTTTAAAGACATTTCGCAGACCAGCAGAAGAGGCTGCCAGTTTGCTAATGTGTGAAATATGAACTCTCGGAGACGAGGTCACTTATATTTGACTTACCTAAATACAGTATGGCATAGAAAATAGTGTGAATCACTGGGGCTCGACTAGATAGCCAAGCAATATTCATTAAAGAAGAAGCCTCTTCTGCTACACTTTTAACGCAATAAAAACGCTCTGGAATATGAGTCATTATTGTGTCAATACAGATGCACAACTACTTCTAACCATCCCTTTTGTAAATCAGCTGGGGATGATGGCCCACTTTGTAATAGCCACATTAATTGCTGCATTTCTTACCTTAAAAAGTAAAAATGGATGTTGTGAAGAAGTAACTGCCCAGTCAAGATGGTCCAAGTGTGCTTGGGTGTGAGTTCCTCGGGACGGGAGAACTCCGGGGATTGTTACGGAGCCCATCGCGTGGGTGATAAATCTTCAGATTAAGTGGCTGCAGCGGCACATTGGTAATTGATATCAATGTAGTTACGGTGGAGACGTGACACATTTACAGTGCTGGTGCACTGGTCAGCTGTGTTTTATGTGCTCCTGTGGCTGCCACATGAGTGAGGGTCACCTATGTGCCTCATGAATCCTTAAACAGCTGCTCTCCGCTGTTTGCCTGGCTGGCACGGAGGGTCGGGCAGTTTGTTATAGGACTTCACCAGTGCGTCTGCAAAGCAGTGTGGCGAACATCTGTTGTGTGTAAAGAACAATGCTGTGTGAAGTATAAATACATTTGCATATGCATGGTTTCTTCCGCCTCCTTTAAAAGAGGACTTGAAGTATCAGCACTTTGAGAAGCAGACAATAAAATACCGGAAAAAATTTGTTTACCTGCAAAAAAATAAAATACAACCGAAAAATGACAATGAAGTATGCAAATTGACTTCACATATGGTCTCCTACTGTACTCCATATGTTGAAAAAAAACATTGTTAAAGCTCGTATGGCTTTGCAGTAAAGTGATACAGTGCATTCATTATTTGAAATATATCGAGATAAAGGTTTGTTTTTTGTTTTTTTTTTACACTTTGTCGTTTCTCTTCTCTAGGTGCGCAGGAGGTGGTGATCAGATGTCCACTCAATCACATACAGTGCATCGGGACAAAAAAGTGTATTCATTTCAACAAACTCTGCAACGGGGCCAGAGACTGTGAGGACAGCTACGATGAAGGAGTTCACTGTCGAGGTAAGAGTTAATGAAGCGTTCACACCCTGATTTCTTTTTTTTCGCCTTTGGGTTTAGAATACATAAATTAATGAGCATTCTCGTGATTATGTTAATTCATCAGATCGCGCTCATTTTATTTGGATTATTAAGATTGTGGAATTTATTTTCCACGTTGAATCCATATTACATTTGTAAAATATATAGCTGTGGAAAATGCTTTACTCTGACTCCCCGTTAATAGAGAAGCTCATTCTTCCAAACTTTAATCAAGTAAATTTGCTTTTGTTGATTATAGATCAAGGATCGTTTTCACATCCACTTAGATACGCACTGCTAAATCTATCCATCGTTTGTAACGCTTAAAATTAAATTCTCGATGCCCGATGGAGGACGATATTAATGCTAATTCATGAAATGGCGGCATGAGCTGGCACTTTCTAACTTTTGCGGTTGAACTGGTTGCCAAGGTGACTTCCCGTCATCCTTCCTGTCAGAGCAGGCGAGAGACGCAGCAGGGCTGTAGCACCAGGTGTTGTGTTGTACACAAGTTTTTGTTGTTGCTCGCATTCTTAGCAACTATACCAAGCTGCTATGGACACCTGGCTTCTGTGATAAGGCGGCGTCTTCCTCGTGATTGCTGCAGTCTTGGCACAACAGCAGCTCCTGTCTGGCAAGGACCACAACCTTTTTTGACCTGAAAGACAGTTAAAGTCATGCTGGGCTTTGTCTCTGTGTGAGTGCTAGGTGAAAGGATATAGTAGCCTGTGATTCACAGCTGTGAGGAGTCCAAAAGCCTGTTTGTTGGCACGGAGTGGAAAGCTCTTGCTTCAATGTCTCACTCTTTGTACATTATTGCCTGCGTTGATGGATTTACTTGGTAGCATGCCTTGGACCAGAGAATGGAAATAAACCAAGATTGATTGAAGTGGAAAGACATTGCAACAGTATGTAATAAGTCTGTTTTGGTTTTAAAAAATGCCATTTATGTGTACAGACCACCTACAAATGGATACGAATAGGATAAACGAACCAACCTTTCTTCTGCATGGAGGCCTGTGGTTCAGTGAAACTGCAATGTAACTGCAATAGCATACATTTGATATCCTGTTCTGGCTACTTTCCAAATCTGCCAAATTGTTCCTGAGCTACAAAATGCTCTCCAGGGTTAATACCTTAAGGTCTGTTCATCCAACTAAACGGCAAAGCAGGATAGGAGGTCTGCAAACCTGCTTCAAATACTGTGTTCATGTCATGTCAGGTTAAATAAAAATGCAAAACCCCACCTGGGAGAAACGCTCAAGTCAGCCCAGGTAGAACACGTTGTGTTGTACTGCAAAAAGTGTGCCGACACAGGTAGAAAAAATGTCAGTTCATCCACTGATGCTGGAAGGACAAGGTGATTTAAAATCTAAATGATCAGCTGCTATATCCGCCACCTCATTAAACGTTATATATGTTCATGGGAAGAAGTCCTTCACACACACTGTGCAAATGAGCCATCATGATAATACATTCACACTTCTTGCAGCTTGTACATTACTCTCTCTATTATGCTCTTTTCCCACCAAAATAAGTGTGTATATACAGGCTTTTTTTTTTTTTTTTGCTTTTTTTTAAAGACTCCTTTCCAATTGCCAGAAGCAGGGTTAGTAAACATTTAAAAAGCAGTTACGGTGATAACTTCTTTTTTTTTTTTTTTTTTACATCTGTTACTCTCTTTCAAACTCTCAAACCAGGGTTGGTAATTGCTGGAAATACTAACTTAGACGGTTTTGATGGGTTTCCTTTTTCTTTATCTGTCGAGTTTGAATGAAGTGTGTTTTCGATGATAAGCGAGGTAAAATTAAATGTTTCTGTCAATGGAGTCAGGTGGCTTTGAGGAGAGCATATACATTGTATGTTTGTTTAATTGTACATACATTGTATGTACTTTAATGAATTATAATCATTGTCGAATTGCCTGCTGATTTTACTTTATACATAATCCCTTCAACACATATAGCATTTGGCCGGACTAGGGGCGAAATTTTGCTTTTTTACCCGGGTGTCTTGTTTCCATTACTGCCGATAAATACCTGCAACTACAGTCATTTGTCCCAGGAATTAATGTAGATTGTAAAAAACCAGATGCTATTGGGTGTTTGTGGAGTTTTTTAGTGGGAAAGGGGCTTTACAGATCCCCGAAAACAAAACCAATTTCACAATACTAATATATAGTTCTTACCTACAATTAAAACATGATAACAGTAAGCCTCACCTTGCTGTATCTTATTGGAAGCACTAAAGAGTCTGCATTGGCCACAGTCCCCCAGGGCAAAAAAGAAAAGTAGTAAGTAAAAAGTAAGAGGAATGTAGAAAGAAGTTCAGAGAAATATTTTTTTAATGCATTTCTGTTCTTTTGAATGTTTTTTTGTATTTTGGAGACAAAGCAACAGCACAAAGACTTCCTTGAACTTCCTCCAAAAGTAAATATGTGCAACTTGCAACTCGAGATTAAAGAAAGAGAGAGAGAGAGAGAGAGAGAGAGAGAGAGAGTACTGAAGAATAATAAGGCTTTCATTGCACAAAACCTTACCTTTCCTTCTTACTTTACAAGATAACTTTATATTGGATGTCTCAAAAACCCAAGAGTAAAATAAAATAATAAAAAAAAAAAAAAATCTTTTTTGGCTCTTTTAAAATATGACAACATGTTAAAATAATAATAATCAAACAATCATACATTCATATTACTGCTCAGAAATAAAATGCCTGTATCGCATAATTAGTTCTTAAAATATTTTTGATATGTTTTTACTTTGTATTTCATTGTGAAATAAATGAGCTACCACACAGGGTTTGCACGCTTTTGTAAAGAGTTCTGGATGCTGCACTCGTTGGTATAATACTTTGGTCTTTTCACAAGTGAACCTGAAGCTAAAAGTGGTTTTATAAACCAATGTTTCAACCTCTCTAAACTCCACCTAAAATGATTTTTCTTTCTAACTCTAAGTGTTAATTAAATAAAGGCTAGAGCCACACTAGAATAACCTGTAAGTTCAGACGTGCATATGCTCTCCTACACTATGCATCAGCTGGATGTATTGCTCTGCATTCTACATTTTTTGTTCAAAGCGTTAGGGTTAGGATGTCAGGTATTTTAAAACCCACAATTACCAAATAGGAGATCTGACATATTATCTTACTTTCTTTCACAGTAAGGACAACTTTACGGTTCATTGCAGTAGTCACTGTTAATTACCCATCATTCATTTGAACTAAATTGGGCTGGAAAATTTAGACAATATAAATATGTCCAACGTAAAATTAGTAACAGCACGTTATTTTTATTGTTAATAGTGTAGATGTTGATGCACCCAAGCCTTTGATCGTAAGTGGTGATACATTTAAGTGAGTCATACATACCTGTATGATTTATCTTCCAATTTGGACTTGGATCTAAATTTGAACAAACCAGATTATATTTAACTTTTTCCCGAAAATGGTATAAGTGACATGCACGCATTTTGGATTTTTATCGCACTTTATGATTGCCATAACTCCAACAACATCTGCTTCTGTGTTCACTTTCCATAGTTATCTCATTATCAATACTGTTTGTTTATTAATGTAATGCTTATCACATATCTGTTCCAAACTGTTTCAGGGGAGGCTCAGTGAATGCAAGTGAAAACATATGACATTATTAGTTACTACATTAGTTATCAGGAGAAGATCGCATAGAACAGCCAATGTGTGTGATTTGGTTGGAGATAGTTCAGAGATACAGTCGTTTTGGGGAATTTTACTGTTTGTCCCACTTTCTCAGAGTCAGAAACTAATAAATGCGTTCAGATTAGGACATAATGTTATTATTATTATAGTATTTGGTGTAGTCTGATATTGCTGTTACACTATGTCAAACGGCAGTATTAGGCAAACCTGGCTCAATTGTAGTGTTAATATGGAATGAAATACATAATCATGATCCCATGGGAATCCAGGAATGGAGCGAAACTGAGCAAGTAAACTATGGTGGGTGATGTCCAAACCCCCGGCCTTTTGCATTACTGCTGTGGGTTCAACACCTTGTGAACTGCATACATCCACTGTTCTTGTCTGTCTGATGCCATTTCTCACTGCCCTTGTCAATGAATAGGCAACATGGCACCTCTGTGTTCTAAATTCATGTAAAAGGCACTATCTGATCTGTAAGAAAGTGTGACCTGAACTCTAAGAATCCTCCTCTTAATGCAACACTGCAGTCGGCTGCTTTGACTTCCTTGCCTGAAGCAGTAGACAGATTGATTCTTTCTCAAGGAAAAAAAATGGTCCTTTAGAAAATGTGAATTTGTTTGTTTGATTTCATGTTAAAGAGAACGCATCACGGTCATTACAGTTTGTGTGGCGCCACCCTTCTGCTTAAGTTCGCTCGGGCACACATACCATAAAGTATGCTTAGTCCCACATGGACAGATGAAACTCATTGGGAAGCAGGAGAAATTGAGGTCACCAAAGAGAAGTTTTAGGCAACCAGCTGGGGCTCTTACAAAACTTTTTTTTTTCTCCCTCTCCCGTTTCTGCCCACCTCTTATGAATAAACATGCAGAACGTCCCGAGAGGCCTTGATATGAAGGTGCCCAGATGGAAAACTACCAAACTCTTTTCGTTCACCTTCAGGAAACTTGCTCATTCTTAATCGTATGCTCATGGCTGTGCCGTGGGATCTCTGAAGTCTCCACTGCTTGCATTGAGCAAGACAAATGTCAGACTTAATTAAACACAATGCAGCTTCAGACTTCATATGTTATCCTTAGGGCACTCCCAGAAAGTGTACATAAACAAATATCTTCCAAATGAACATGGTAAAAAAAAGAAGAAAAAAAGGAACAGCTTGGAAACTGAATTCGGACACTTTGTCAACCAGTATGCTTTGGCATGAGGCCTCTTCTAGATTTAAATATGAAAGCTTAATTCTGATGCAAGACTTAATCCGTGTCTGTTCAAACTGTTTACTCAAAGTTCATTCAGTCACCATTTTCATCCGTGCCAATGAGAGCAATGGCAAACAACAAAGCATCATGACAAAATCATTGAGTAGAAATATAGAAATAGAAATATGTGTCACTACTAGGCTCTAGGGTTTGCGTTCTGCTATTTTAAAACAGTGATAGGATCTTGCTAGAAACTGTATCCTGATGGCACCGTTAACGGCCGTGTCATCAAAGATCACAGATGGATTGAAGCCAACTCAAAGCTGGAACGTTGCTTTCTCAAAGTGAATGTCGGCAATGCAACCTTGACTATATTTTGTACAGGAAATTACATGATTTAACGATTTAAAAAAATCAAGTCATATTTTGCCTCACTTCAACACTTTCATTTACTATTCATTTCCACAGCAGTTATAGTTTTAGTCTTTTTGTATGATAATTGCCTCCACGTTCACATTTATGGCGTTATGGCATTTAATGAAAGTTAGATCGTCCTTTTTTTTCCTTCTCTTTAAACTTCCAAGCTCCATCTATTGAATTCCATCCTCCTAGTATTGCTTCTTCAGAATCTGCTCTATGGCTATACATGTACCATAAATATGCTTTATGCTTATAAAAATGCTACTTTAATCACTTGTACGCTGACAGTACTGTATCATCATAATTAGCACTTTTCTGTGCATATTGTGCATATTGTTAGCGCAAAAGAGTGAATGCAGCCAGTATTAGTGTGAATACCCAGAAAGATCATCAGCATTACGTTTTATGAGTCAGACACTGCTGATAAAGAAATATCATAATCTGGACCCGGTTTTCATGGCAGAGTGAATATTGGCATGAGCAGGCCTGTGAGAGTTATTACCATTACATGCAGTGCTTTGCCCATTTATATGGTAGTGTTGTGCCCTTCTCAGTGCACGTGATGCAAAGGTAGGAGATCATGCAATTAAATAGGAGTTGCATGTCAATTGTAGCTCAACAACCACTAATTGCAAGTAGATCTACAGTAGCAATACATTATAATTATAGCGTTGTGTTATTGCATTTGCTGTGTGCAATCCCTAGAGGGAAAACACATGTCAGGTTTTTATTATATCTATATTTATTTTTGTTTAAGGGTAAAAGCTGTTCTGCAGTGATGAGTTTCCCCCCCCATCATATATTTTGACTGGAATTAAAATACCTTGAAATAATATAATTGGAAAAAATTGGTAAATAAATAACTGCCTAAGTTTTCATTGACACAACAGCACAAAGCCGTAATCAACAAGCTTTTTAGCTATTTAATTTAAAAATAGTTAATACTGCCAGGTTGTTTCTCAGTATCTTCTCTTTATCTACACACTGAAATGCAGCAAATCATTTTCTGAAGTTTTTTTTTTTTACTAGTTCTGAGTGAATGTTTAATTCCATGACATAGAGTTGGGTGAGTGGCATGTAATAGCTGGCTGCCAACATGAGAACGACACGCAGTCTTTCACTTCTAGTGACATTTAGACAACACTTTAAAAGTACTCTGGTATTTTTATCCCCAACTGAACTCACCCCAAACCATTACAGTCAACATTTCCAGCCTCATTTAGTAATCATGAGACTTGACATTTACTGCGGAATCAATCAGCATCATTTGCTGATGGTGAAGTGTGAAGAGAAAATCCTTCTCACTAAGAAAACGAGTCATTTTGATTATCAAGAAACGGCAAACAATAGGTATAATTCATGCTTTGTTAACCTTACAACCTGCGAAGCTAGTTCAGGCAGCTTGAGTCCCGCCGTAAAAATCACACTACACCGTACACACATATCCAGAGCCTTACTCTAATACAGTGTTCTGTTTAAGCTCTCACGCATGTGCTCACTTTCTCATTGCCAATGAAAGAGCTGCTTCACTGCTCACAATACTAACATAGACGCCACAGTTATTGCTTACGCTCACTATTCCATTTCATCCCCCCAAAGGCTCTGATTTTCCCCCAGTGGGGAAGTTTGTTGAAGTTCCCAGATATATCTCCTATCTCTTTGTGTTAAGCTTCAAAGTGTGTTCTCTCAGGAAAAAAAATGGATCAATGTTCTGCACCAACTATCTAATATCTACTCTGTCTAAATTTGCTCCATGTGAGTTGTCTGAATGAACTGTAATTCTCTCTGTGTGCTTCTACGATTGCTACAATTTGAGGATTTTGAACAAGAATCAGTCCCTCTGTTAAGTCAGGCTGGAACCTATTGCTGCATCAATAGACACATCAGTAGAACGTGTCTCACATGCACATCGCCTGTGTGGTTGCGTCCCACATTTCTGAAGTGGGGGAAGAGGTTGAAAAGAGTGCACCACTGCTTTTTTTGTAAGTAGAAGCGTGCATTGCATACGTGTTGGTTTACGTGTAAATACTTTCTACACGTTGATGCTTTACCCCTGAAGTTAAGAAAAGGATGGTGACCGCGGTTGAGTTGAGTAAAAGTTGAGAAATGAGTTCACGTCACAAGGAGATTTAGGAGATAACTTGCATAATTAACAGTGTTTTAACAAGCTGTAGTAAGCGAAAGCTTAAGCTTAAGCCAGTGACTGTTAATCTCACCCACTCTAATGATAACAGTCTAAGCAAATTGACTTAGCCGTAGCTAATTAGCATTAAATCCGGCCAAACAACAAATAAGGAACTCTTGCCTGTTGTGTGGTTAAAATGCTCTGAGCACGCTGGCATCATTTACACTTGCCAAAGGTGGTTTTGTGGAAAAATAAACTCCACTCATGTTTTGATGTTTGGAATAAAAAAGGGATTTGTGTTTTTTCACCTGATATAAAATGAACCAACAGAGGGAGTTTTTTTTTTTTTTTTATTAAATTTTTTTTTTCCATACATAAACGATGTAGATGATGGCATAGTAGATCCCTTCAGAGAGATAGAGCTTGCAGGAAGCTCAACAGTGATTGAGTGTTAGGCGTTGTCAGAATCTCTCAGTTAAACTTTAAAGCACATCGTATCGTCGTTTTAAGCTTGTCACATTAAAAGCTCTGAATTGAGACCTATAGGACTCGGAGTTGTGGAACAGTGACATTTAAATGTCATGATTAAATTTGAGTAAGACATCTTAATGAGTGTGGACTTACTTGGTCAATGTTTTTAGAAAAACCAGGCAAACCTGCTTGACTTCTTCTTACTGACAGGTTTACAAGAAAAAGAGATACAGAAGCCCAAGAGTACCTCAACAAGAAACTGCATTATTGTATCGTTTACTAAAATAATGCAGTTTATGAAAATGAACACCGTTTTAATTGCATGTGCAAAATTGGTCAGAAGAGTTGCAGAAGAATTTTATATTTTTATACGTTTTTCCTCAAATTGTTTAAGGCCGTTTGAGTTACAACGAACACTTTACAGATCACATCAACAGTTGAACTTATCTAAGAGGCAAAAAAAGGAATTAATATCGTTAAACATATATTCAACCGTTTAATTGCCGACACAACACGTATGATAGTTTTTGAGATATGTACTTTGTTTAAATACAATGTTTGTTAGTGTTCCCAATCTTTCTTTTCAACTTTGGGTGCAACCTGAAACTGGAGGTATTAAAAGTTAAGACACGATATCCCTGTTCCCTCATTTGGAATTAGACGTTATATGCGCGATACGTATAGGCTTTGATCTGCAAAGAAATTACTTGTAAAATGAATAACAAGGTTTATGACACAGAAGGGAGAGAAGGACGAACAAATACCGCTATAAATTGCTTCCTATGGAGCATAGTTGGTTGTGATTAAATATATGATTGGAATTTCAGAGTCAATCTGTACCAATCTCACTCACTTCAACAGAATATCATCAGCGAAAATAATCCACTGAATGCCGCTGAATGTTACAGTGATGAGGTGCGGCTGTCTCTCCCAGCACTTTGCTTTGACTGGCTCTCTAATGCATTTGATTCCAAAATATATGGATCTATTTCTGCCACGTAAGGCTAATCTGGACTTTTATGCAGCGATGATTTCCATGTCGTAGCACAACTTGTCAAAGGCAATGTGTTTGCCCTCTGTGGATAACACACAAGCTATTTGGGGATTTGAATTATAGTTCTGAGTACAGTGGCTGAAAAGTAGCAGAAAAACAAATTACTGATGTGGAAGTGAGAACGCATTGCCTCTCCGGTTCATCTTCTTTGGTAAACACACACCTTAATCTTTTAACTCTAATAGTGACAATAGTCTAATATATTACGGACTCTGACATTCTGACACTAAAACAGTAAAGAAAACATACCGTTTCCCTTATTTTCTAATGATAAACCCTCTGAAAACTAAACAATGTCAAACGCGCACCTTCCCTCCCACCCACTGTCTCCGAACAACATTCAATTATCTCACTTGATTAACTTTTTATTACGACAACTCAAACAAACACTTTTCTCCAGAGTGGAGGAGCCAGTGATAAGTGTTTCTCTTGTTCTGAAATGACTAGCCATGAATACAGCTCAGTATATATTTTTTAGTGTCTCTCAGTAGGTTGAAAATGTGCTGCCAACCAGCCTTGTAGACAGTAACATATTAGCATATTCATTACATTTTTGCCCCTCTAATGGATGGAACATTTACAGTGAGTAGTCAAAGCGATCGCTCTTCTCTCTCCGGTGGTACTCTGCAATGTGCGATGCTTTTTAGTGTGTTATTCTACCTCACTGGAGCCACTTTACCAGAGAAGATGAGTTTGCAATTTTCATTAGTGTTTTATTTCCTACTACTGCTTTCAACACAGATGCATCTGATGATTTAAAGGTCATTTACAAAGGAATTGGTCAATGTATTAAAACTCATCTAACTTTAAACGCTGTCTGATTTGGCTTTGCTGTTTGAGGAGTTAGGGTTCCAGGTCTTGTTATCCTGGTAACTGCCAAGCCCCACTACACACTATATAAATAACAGCAGACACTGGCAATCAATATTTCATGTATCTTACTTTGTTGTTCCACAGTCTGGCAAGATATTGTCACTCATGTCATTACTCTCTCTAATATGAGGAAACAATCTGGTGTCATCAAATCCTATTACAGCGGATTTTCTTCCTCAGGAGTGGTTAGAATTAAAATTTCATTGTTTGCTGGAAGATTCTGACACCCACACCCATGGTGTGTCTTCCAATATTTAAGGGCATGTCAGAAGCCTGGCAGTGCACCAGTTCTCAAATCCCTCAGCGAATTGTGCTTTGAGGGATTAACGACATTTACTGTCACATTTGAGCCCTAGTTTGAGCTAGGGGATTACATTTCTTGAAAACTACATGTATATGCACATGTATCTCACAATTTCCTAGGGAAAATTATACCTTCTAGACCATCCGGACAGCTTCATGTCACATCAAAGCTGACACACTTAAGCTTCTCAGATAATTTTCTAAAGCCTTGTCAATAAATTGTGTCACTGCAATCATTGCTCATATTATACAAATAATATTTCCCTGCACACACTTCTGGAAACTGTTGAATGTTTGAACCCCAGGGCATTTATGACCCAATTTCATTTTTGTGCAATCAATCTTGTCAATCTTGCCAACTAGATGATACCAACCACAACTACAGACCTACAGAATGGGTTAAGATCCTAATTTATGGATGGGAAACCCACTCAATAAAGGTCCTTGAGCCAGCCATCGGTGTACCTTCTGTGTTGCGTTTGCATCTTAATTTGGTCCCACTTTAGGCTTACTACAGACATTGATTGCAAACCTAATTTCGGGGAAAGACACAGGTCAAGGCCATGGCCATCCCCAAATTGAAGCAATAATTGTGCCCGATGGGACAGTTTGACTGTTAGCTTTTGGTTCGTCTTTTCTCGCCCATGGTGAGGCTCATTGTTTGTATTGGCAGAGCAACAGTGTCACACTCAGCATCGATACTTCACCATCTGTGCGGCTGAATGTGGTTGGTCTGACAAACTTCTACTCAAGTGGTCTGCTAGATAGATGTGGAGTGAAATGACCCACATAGGCAGATATTTAGTATTCAGTGGTGTTGTAGTTTAAGCAATAATATGAATAAAACTGAACATTTAAAGTTGAACTCTGTCAGGTAATATGCACCATGGTTATACTGCTACTGTTGTGCATATCTTTCAATTTTGCCAAAGATGGTAAAACCATTTTTGGATGCATTTGTGAAAACAGCATTGAGGGGTGCATTCCTTCCTAGCTTTTTTGCACTGGATGTTTTTTAAAACCTAGAGCGTTTCACCCCAGGTTCAGTTCATGTGGGCAAATGTGAACACAGCCATCGCACTCCGATGCGGGGCAAAGCAAGTGGGCCGAGATCGCCTCGAGAGGGTGGTCTTGGCTCGCCTCCACTCAGCGGTTTGTTTGCAGCAGAACGCAATCGAACCTTCCATCCAAAACAACTACGCTTATAAAGACAATCTGCTATATCTGGATATTTTCTTCATTTAATTAACATTGGTATGTTTAACACAAACTCAATGAAAGCAATTGACAATATGAGCCAGTGCTCTATAATAAAGTAGGAAAAACAAAAACAGAGTAGGAAGTGTTTTGTGGCAAACATCTCCCTGGTAACGTTTCTGAACAATGAGAGAACAGCTTCACCGCAGTTGTTTTGAATGTTGCCGTACAAACTGACCGAGGGGCAAACGCAACAATTGTATCAAATTAGTCCCTGAATCGGAACAAAGCAAAAAGAAAACGCAGTTTTGAAAACACGCTAAGAGTCAGGCCTCTGGGTGGGTAGCTCCCATGATGACTGACAAGTGAGAGCTCGTGTTGCTAGGAGACGTTCTGTCAACTTCTTTAGTGCACTACTGACAAAAGCACAACATTACCCTGTAGAGCCTATGAAGGTTGAGACAAGTTGTGTTTTTCTCCCTTTTTTTAACAAGGCGTCATAGCATTGTTTATGTACTGTTAGTGCTTCCCTTTAGGGCGAGCCATTTTATGGAATTTCGATCAGAGAGTGGAAGCCAATTCGCTAACATTTGCCCTGATTCTTAATGGTATGTACCTTTTCGATAATGTTATATGATCACCTGCAGAGTCATTGGCAGTGCCTCACAGTTTGTGTTAATGTAAGCACACCATATATTCTGCGAGATACATATTGACATTGCAATTTCCAGGTCACGGAAATAATTAATGCAATGCATAACTTTCCTCAAAATGTATAATAATATGACAAACATGTAATAAGCAGAAGAACCTCCTCTGTGCTTCACATATCTCAACCAACTTTCTTTTTTTTTTTTTTTTACCAGGCATAATTTAGAAACAGATGGAATTAATTTTGTGCAATTGCTAGAATCATTCTGTTGATACATCGGATCAGAGCAAATTAGATTGCAAATTAGACTGGGCTTGCTGTTGTGAATGCATATGCCTCTGTGTTTCAGACTGAGTAACATTTAACCGTGTATTTCAGTAATTCAAACATTTTACAAATCCCAATTTCTGCATTGTGAAAGGGTATCGCATATTGTTTACCGTTTTATATCTGTTTGCTCAGGAACTCATGAATATTTCCACATGTTCTCTGAACTTCAGCAATCGCTTCTTTTAAGGCGCATCATTATACTTTTGGGAGAAGATAATGGAACAAATTAAGTATGCTGTCTCCCACATGATCTTTGTAGTTACAATTCATTATATGAGTGTACTCTTTCACAACTGTATTATTCATTATTGGCTGGAGTCGGCATATAGGAGAAATGTTATGTCAGTATTTAATGATATTCAGTTATAAAAGTGTATAGATCACATAAAATAAAAAGCTTTTGCTATTTAAATTTCTTCTAAATACAGTATATTTGCAGACCATAGTGTCAAGGCTACTACATGCACTTCACTATTGACTCATGCTCTCAGAGGTACAGTAGCTCTAGATATGTGAAAAGCATCAAGCAGGCTCAGTGGCAGATACACAATCCCTGCAGCACTCCATGTCTGCCAAAAGGGAAAGCTGATCATCTGGCGTCTTTGAGCAGATATAAGGATTAGCTTTGAATATCTTCAGCCCGGCATGTAGTAATTTTGCATACCGCCTCACAACAGGGAAACGTGCTAGTTACCGCACCACGCGATGAATAATAATGCACAGGTCACATGGGGTCCATACACAAGCTTGAAAGCAAATAAACAGAGACGACTGGAAGCAGCGTCACTTTTTTGACCCACCTGTCAAGGGCTGACAATTAATTTTTTTTAAAGTACCTACTACCTGAACATATTTTATACCAGGCAGCATTTTTTTTTTACCCATTTTTCATTGCGCTGCATGATTATTCTTTTTTTTTTTATTCACATAGACGTGTAGAAAGGTTTGCAGAGGTTCATTTAGAGGAGGGATGTAACCATACAGAGATACATAATTGGCTCTAACTGGAGCATTAATAAACTCTTTTTTTTTTTACTTTTACATCACTATTACACATCATCTAGTCTATTGTTGCCTACTTCCTGCTAATTCCTGCTTATGTTCTGCATGAGAATTCCAACAGAAATAGCCTACATGTTTATTTTCTAAGTTAGCAGAGAGGCCACAGTTTCAGAAAGCAGCTTTATTTTTCATCCTGTAGGTCCATCATTAGAGGCAGCGAGTCCTGGGTCATACAAACCCATTGTTTTTCTTTTGATTGACAGTTTATTCAAAGTGTATAACAGTCAGAAGGGGCAGAGAAAGTCTGTTTATACTTGCTCATTCAAATGCTAATGTCCCAGAAAGATAGCAGCCAATGACAATGTAACTAGCCAAGCAGACACATTTTTCTGGCATGCGGCCCTATTAGTGAGGTGTGTGCAATTTTGATTACTTTCAACCTGCACCTTTTCTCCAACCATTGCCATCATGATGGCTGATTGTATTTAATGTGTTGTTAATTCATTGTAGAGCTTCCTGTGGTTCCACATTGCCAGGAGTGCTGCCCTCTAGTCCACCCCAATATGTCCAGCAGAATCTCAGTCCATATTGCCTTCAAAATCATAAAAACACATCCTTGTCCTCTATATGAGATTGACGGGAAGGTCTTGCTTTCCCAGCTAGTCGCTCTTATTTACAGAAAATGTGTTTTGGAGGCTGCGTCAGATGAAGAGACCTATGTGACATTTAGCTCACACTTAAAAAAGCATATAGTATGTAGTTTTCCTGTTGTAAAAATGTGTTTATTTTTTAAATAACTTTTCAGCTGTGACTTTGGCCATATAACATGTTTGGAGGGCAACTCTCAATGTTTGCTGCAGTTCAAGAGTGAATTAAGGTATAAACTTTTAAAAGCATTGAATTAAGGCAATAACTGAAACCAGAACATTATGCCCACAGTTGAAAATAAATATTATTATGGTCGTAATTAAAATAAAAAGATCAAGCTCAGGCTGAAATGCAGTTCTGATCCTGAAGAAATCAATTTGTATCGAAAAAATGCTTTTTCACTGCATGTTTCTCATTTATTTTACCAATTTTTGGTAATTATTAGTGAGCATTTCAGAGCTGAGCAAAGCAAGACAGATGCAATTGCTTATGTTATGTCATAATCATTGCCACATTATATCAGCGCTGGCCACATTAAGAAATGTTTTAACATTGCAAACCAACTCAGTTGCATTCATATTCTGAGGGTAAAACTTTAATGGTCTCTTGTTAAATCGAGCTAAAAATGTATTTTATAATTGTGGATACAGCCATAAATTGACAGATATGTGTGAGTGCTTGTGTATTTGTGTATGCATGCATGAACTGTGTATCTTCATATAGTATGTGGGTTTAAATGTAAGTTTAATTCAAACAAAGCTGCAAGTCAGTGCATATGTTTTGAGTTTTTCACGAAGTTGGATTAAAAAGAAAAAACGACATTGCATTCGGACTCAACGGAATTGATCCACATTGATACAGTATGTATGCCCTCTCATCCACATACACGTTTTGTCTTCACTAATAAAAACATAATCTGGCAGTGTTACATTACCTGCAAAACCAATCAAAATCAACCATTAGCCAATGCAAATTAGTTGTATGTGAACATACTGTTTGGGAGACGGGGAAAACATTATGAATTATTGAATATATGTATATATTTAGAATATTTTCACCACCAACCTTGATGTCAGACAGCCCCTTCTGACAGGGAACTGAAGCCGTTACTTATGCTCTCTTCAAAGCCACCAGACTCTATTGACAAAAACGGTCATTTAACCTCACAGAACACAGGACTTGCTGGTCCAGTAAGTACCTCATACACCACAAAACAATCTCAACTATCCCTTCAAGGCCTGCATGTGTGTCTTGGTGGGGACAAAATGATATAGTTTGTGAAAATCTTACCAGCACGAATTGATGGAAGCTATTTTCTGAGCCCTTGGAAGTTGGGAAAGTTTCGGCAGCTAAGAGAACAATTTAAAACAATATGGTCCCATACTACAATATCACTAAGCTATCTTTTATTTAAATAGTTTCAAATCTTTTATATGAGCAAGATCAGCATAAAATGTGTTTAAAGGTTTGAAATCATTCTCAAAGATGAGACATCTTTTGACGCAAACAAACTGAATCTTAGTATGTTTCTGACATTGATTAAGGTTTGTTTAGGCTATGCTTCTGTTTTCTATGATCAACTGAGACAAAATCTGATTTTCTGTCAAATGGAATATTTAAAAAATATCCCGTTATTCATGTGAATAAACGCGTAATTTATATAACAAGAAATACACTAGCTTTTAATATTTATATGAAAAGAAAACAAACTTGCATGAATACATGTATACCATATGTCTGTGTTTAACTTTTCTAAGATCTATATATTTAGATTGCAAAGGAATAGATTCTTAATGAAGATGTATCCTAGTATGATAAAAGCCTTTTGTCTGGCTCTAATACTTGGACTCCTAATTTTGTGTCACACTTTGTCCAGTGAAGATTCCACTACCGATGGTGTTTAAACTTCACTGGGCAACTTTGGATTAATGCTTGCACATATATAGTGCAGCAAAACCTCTAGGTGTGCCTGATAGTCACACTTTTAGTGGGTGAGTAAAGGGAGTAAACAATCGGCAGAAAAGGATTAATGTCAACGAAACGCATTTCTAAACACAGAAAAGCAATACAATGCCTCTCTGAAATAGTTTGTTTCCAGATTCTCTTTAAAGTTTAAAGAGTGACAGCTCTTTACTACCCCAGAATCATTTCACCTCTATGAGCCAGTGAGGAGTATTAATACATATCCAAACAGGCTCCTTGTGGTCACTGAAGACCAAAGGCTAGTGGGCATTTATCATTTTAATACTTCAGTGTTTGCTTGGCTCTCTTTTGACCGCAAAAAATAGTTTGCCCCAAAATGAAAATGCAGTCATTTTCCACTCAACCCACTGTCAGTCAAAACTCCTTTCAGGTTCTGTATGAAAACCAAATACCCATAAAGTTCACCCCTGTGGTTCCATCTCAGCCCTCTTTGAAGCTGAGAAAGGTAGCAGAGCTATTGTTTTACAGCATGCATATTTTAATATCAATATCAATAACAATATTTTTTTGTACTCACTTTTTGAGATTTTAATAAATGCTGTTGAGTTACAGTGAAGAAGGGTAGCGTGTGCAAATGTGTCACGCCTTTGGCTTGTTAGTCAACTGTTTCTCACCACATTTAATTGCTACTTACAAACAGTTGTTTTTATAATTATCAGTTGACATATTGGTCCCCAGCAAGCACTTATTGAGATTTATACATCGCTCTCCAAATCATGCAACCGCACCATTCATCTCAATGTCTCAGTGAGCCAGCAAGACCGTTAGAGACGGTAATGAAAAACGGACTCCTTATAACTCAGTAAGTGTTAAAAAGTGTCTGATCCACTGACATCACATCATTTCAACTCTTAAAAATAAAAGTCAAAGACTGTGTTTTCATCAGAAAGTAATGATAACTGAAGCTTTGATTGTCTTTCCGTTCCCACTACGCTGTTGAATGTAAATACATCCTGTCAAGAAATGATTTGGTCCTCTGCTGCAGCATTTCATAATGTCTTGAAATGGTTGGCACAGAAAAGACCAAGGGCAATCAATGCAAGCTTTTATCTTTTGCTCCGTAAGTTGACATTAATTAATGTGCAGCAGTGGCATATCAATCTTTCTGCAATTAAAGCTTTGTTTTGAGGGTTAAAACTTTCGTTTTTGCTTCTTATGCTGCGGATCATGCCATAATTAGCTGTTCATTGTTTCTTTCTGTATAAAGATAAGTGCTACACAGAGCATCATCACCATTAACATTCATAAAATGCATGGGAAATGACAATGTTGGCACTTCCTGATGGCTAATACCAGTCAATCCATGTGACAAATGATGACTTTAGAATGCAAGGCTGGTGATACGTTATAATTGTACTCATCAGAATGATTGTTGGGTCTAAATGTATAAGGAATTTATGAAGCTCACGGTTTAGTGTCTTTTAAACTTTACAGTACAAAAATGACCTTTCAAGTCTCCACCTGTCTGTATCCTGTGACATTTACTAATTAACACAGTGACATTTCTTTCAGTTGTTTTCCAGTTCCCTTCTATAATTATCCTGTATTTAACAGTTACATAAAAAACTCTTTTTTTTTGCTAAACAAACACCATTTTCTTTTCCATGTGGTGATTCATAGAAAGTCTTGTCTAATATCAGTTTTTAAACTTGTGACAGCTGAATTTATTTTTGGTAAAAGACAGGGTTGTGAGTGAAAGGGTCACAACAAGAGGAAAGGAAGAGGAAAATCAAAGAAAGTAATTTCCCAAATCAAAAAGTAATTTCCCATTCCATGAACCCATTCATAGCCTTTTTTCTCCAATTCTCACTTTCTTTTTCCGTCCTCTCTTTCTCTCTCCCCCTGCAGAGCTCCTGTCAGCCTGCCACGAGCTCCGGTGCCGCTACGGCTGTGTTATGACGAGAAATGGCACCTTCTGTTTTTGTGCTGATGGCTTTGAGGTCGGCGAGGACGGGACGAGCTGCAGAGGTAAGATTTAGCTGCACTGGTGGGGGCCTCCTGCCATCGAGCCCTCCCCCCTTTTCCTCACTCATCCCCACAGCAATCCCTTCTCGTGCCCTCAGCCAGACTTCCTTCAGATGAATAAGCAGGAGGTGCTCGATATATGAGAACCATCTGTCTGCAGGCTGGTCTTCATGTACAGGGCATTACACCCAAACACACATTCATACACATTTATACAGAATATACAGCACACCATTTCTCTGTGTCTCTTTCTCTCCCTCTTTACATTCTTCATATAGGCCACAGGCCTGGTTTCTGACGGCCAGCGAGGAAGACAGGATTTTGCGGTCAATGGTGCCTGTGTCTTACTTGGACTCTGCACATACCTTATACGAACGACATGGCACAATATTGCATAATTGTGCTGAAGGAAGGGGTTTAACAAAGTAGCACTGCTTCCTCAATTTGATCCTGTTTGGGAAATACATTACGAAAGAGCGGTTTATAGGGTACTGCAACTCCAAAACAGGCTTGTTGGTTATAAAAGTAATTATGCCTGCGGTGCCAGAGTGAGGTCACATTAAGTATACTTTATGTATTTGGGTCATGTTTGAGCACACCTAATTTATTACAAATGACTCTCTTCCATTTTTCCTCAAGATCATGATGAATGTGCCATGTATGGCGCATGCAGCCAAACCTGCACAAACACCTATGGGTCATACAGATGCAGCTGCACAGAAGGATACATCCTGCAGCCTGACAGGATATCGTGCAAAGCCAAACAAGGTGAGTGGCACACTTGCATTAGAAAAAAACAACATAATCTACATAGTATGTATGTTTCATTTCTAATAATAAACAGGGTGGCTCTGTTCAACCAAACAGGAATTCTAGCTTGTCACCGCCTTGGCGCTCACTAGCTTTGGTAAGATTAATGTGGTTTTAGTAGTGACCACATCCATCACCCGCATGGGAACGGTAAGACGTGGTCAGGCCAGGATAATAATACAATTAATAAGCGTGAGATTGTAAGTGGGAACAGTATTTTGTGTAGAGACAATGCCCAATGTCACACTGATTCATGTTAATACCTGATGCTGGTAGCAAATCTGTCGTGATGAGTAAAACAGCCTACTCAGAAATAAAACATCCAAAAGAGCTATTGTGTTTCGGTGGTCCGCTGTCCCCAAGTAAACAAGCTCAACCTTGGGCGTTTTATTTTTTTTGTCATGCGTTGAACCATAACGTGAATTATATTTATTTTTTATTTTTTATAAAGGTGTTGTCACTATGGCATATATGGGTTGAAAATAGCTGGAGGCCTAACACACCTAGCTGGGGAGAACACCACTGTTGCAGCTTTTAATCAATGTGACTGGTGTCCTACCAGGAATAAACTGAATATGATTACCCATAAACTTAACTGAACCCAATGCTCACATGCATTAATATTAATTTAGCAGCGAGCGATAGTAGTACAGGGATAACTATGGGGTTACCATTAGTTGTAAAAGCTCATGAATATAAATTTGTAGATAGAGCTCTCTGAGGCTGGAAAATGAGGAGCAGCAGGGAATGAAAAAACATATTAACGTGTTGAATGTAAGATTGAAGTTAAAACTCTGCAGCACAGATGTTCTTTTTGGGGTTTTAATCTTGATTCCATCTCTACTCATTTTAGCTCAGATTAAAGTGAGAGGTATATTATTCTATATTATTCTTATATTTTATACATTGAATCGCATTTTTTGAGGGCCTAAAATGCTGCAAAATGCGATTAAACTGAAAATGTACGTTTGATATGGGTCTTGCGCATGGGCGTGCCAAAATGGCTCAACAGCGTCACCTAGAACGCAGCCCCTGACGTGCAGTTCACCTATACATATGAAAATTGGTATCTATATGTAACATGTGGAGACGTACAAAGAAAGTCTATTGGAGGTATATCCGCTTATCGCTGCTTTCAGCTTTAGTTATTCTATTTGTATTCCTAGCTCAAATCTTACTCTTCAACAATCATGGTTTTCATGTCTGTTTTATAATGCACTTCACTGACTCATGCTAAGTACCAAACTGAAGATTATGGAAGTGTGGGGTTGGTTATTGCACTATCCAGAAAATACCTTTATTTGATTTATACAATTCAATAAATGGCAGGAGCCATATACTATATATAATTAACAGACTCATCCCTGCTCATTGTATACTGTATTATCATCATTGTATTTGTAATGTAAGGTCTACAATATGTTAGTCTGTATCTCAATAGTTTCCAAAGACATAAATCCTCAAAATGCATCACAAATATATAGTTAATATCTTTTTGGGAAAACCAAGTAATTTGTGAGAAGAACTGCACTGCTGCTTTTAGTAAACATTACTCAAACAGGAGTAATAATGAATTTGTTGGGGAATATTTTCAGCAAAAAATGAATACACATTTGATGTGCTCGTGTGAGTTTTCACAGCAGCAGGATGGTGTGTGTAGGATTGACTGGGTTAATTAATCGAATTTAAAATTTAACATGTCACCCCAGCACATCGGTGTGGCTCATTGATGTATTTTGAAAACAAAGGCAATACTCTGTGGGGTCAATTCATTGTTGCTTTTCTTTTCGTTGGACTTTTTGAAGACACCAACAATTTTGCATATGGCCAGGCTATACTTAAAGTCCAACTAAAATTGAATTGTATGTTTATTTTATGCCCAAGCATATTATTTCTGAAAAAAAAAAATCTGAAACCAAAAGGGAGAGACATGTATATTTTATGAGTTTTGGTTTCATGATGATACCCCTTATCTTTGCATTACTTTGTCGGAATATAGCTAGTTCTCTGTCTATGTAGCTGAAATAAGGGGTTCCACCCAAATGGTTTAATTTTAAACCATAAAGTATTTAAATAAAGCAGTTATGTAGTAAACATTCACTGGGGAAAAGCACACTGCTAATGTCAATTTTCAGGCAAGATAAGTAGTTCCCTCACGAGCTGCAACACATATAAACGTACCTGCAAATGTACACTTCAGCCCGTTTAGATGCTGGTGTGGTCTTTACTTTTTCAATACCACTGCTTAAAAAACCCTGTCTGCTCATGGCTTGTAAGCTTCAGCACAACTTTGTTTACTGTGTCCCTCGCTCCCCTGTTGGTGCTCAGCCTACAAGCTGCTGTCTAAAAACAACAAAATAAAGGCACACCTCGAAAAGAGTATTTCTGACATTAGTTTTGACTTAATCAAATTTCAGTGGGACAAACACTGTACTGTTTAAAGACACACTTAAAGTACATGTCTATTTGTAGAATTTAGAAATGTACTTTATGGTGGTCTGTTCTAGAAAAGCTTGCCATTATTGCTCCATCAGTTAACATTTCCCATGCTTGATTAAAATACGGTGAAGACTTCAAACAGAGAGCCTGGTCAAAAACTCATCTACCCCCTAGTGTGGGAGAAAAAAGTGTGACGACTAAAAATTGATTCAGAGGGATAAGGGGAAGCAGTTATGTGAGCAGGCATTCTAATTCATTGCTTATATTAGGATAGTAGCCCTTGACTTTAACTTTGTGGAAGATCGGGATAAATAAGGGCCTTTTTTAGGGTGTGAACCTGATGTCAGAGAATATGCAGGCTCAATTAAGCCCATAAAGCAGTGTATCTCAGCTAAACCACCATGGGCTGTCCTGCCTTGACTTGACTTATGTTTCTCAATTTTGTATTTTTTGGTCAAATCAATCAGCTCTCAAAATAATAACTTCCATACTGTCCCCCTCACTCCAGATCCTGGTGACAGCCGTCCAATGCTTCTCATTGGTGGTTCGGATCGTATTGTCATCACCCATCTAAATGGAACAGGCCTCCAGCCCCTGAGGTCTCTAAGTGTAAATGGAACACTGGCATTGGATTTCCAACACAACCAGGAGAGTGTATGCTGGGTTCTGTCCACGGAGTCCTCCGGGCAACTCCGCTGTGCTGAAACGAGGAATCTGCGTGGATTCACACGGGAACAGGAAATAAGAACACAGCAAAGTTTGCAACGTATGTTTTCAGCTGTTCATGTTTCCCTTCTCTTACAGTGCATACTCCCTTTTTATTTCCTGACTTTTTACTTCAGATGAATTTGAGTGATTATCTGCTCTCAAATCATGAACACTTCTCATGAAAACCTACTAGAGGATAGAGTTGAGATGAGATACACATCACCCAGCGCTCTCTGACAGACTCACACACACACACACTCACACACACAGACACACACACATGCTCACCCCTCTTTCTCTCGCTCTCATTGTTTTCCCTCTCACACTCTTACCTGTGAGCTCTGTCTATATCTCTTCATTATCTGTGCAGTTGAAGGCAGGTTAGCCTCAGCGGTTTTAGCCGCTCACCTTTCCCCTACATCTGTCCTTCAAACCTGCAAGCTATGTCAGCTTCGCTACTTCAAAAGTGCTCTCTTTCCCTCCTTGTAGTTGATCTGGTCCAGATTCTCCCAAATCTAAACATTTTATTAAATGTGCAAGGTTTTCACTGGCTATTTGTCATGTTTTTTAGGCTGTGAGGCAAAGCCTGACCTATTGCTGTCATTACCTACAGTTTAATACTGGTGCGTTCATTTAGAACCATTTGGTCAGAGGTGTCCTTTGCAAAAACATAATGGAAACCTGACAGCCAATCAGACTTATCAGTGGCTATGGTATAATTTAAAGGGGCCCTGCACAATTTTTCGAAATCAGTCTGTCGACTACAACTTAGCCTTCAACAGCTTTTGTATGTTGTCTTCTGAGCCTCTTGATGAGTTGCATTATGGGAAGTGTAGGACCCAGTATGGTTGGACCTGAGCTTGGGACATAAATATGTGATATCACAGCCACTGCTTCTTCAATTTTGATCATTTTCTTTGCCTAATGTTTCTGCGCTAGTCATGGAAAGTGTGAAAATGTATTATTCATTTGTATTCATCTGTTTTACACAATAATTACATAATATAATCATTATTATTACAACAATATTTAACCCTTGTTTGCCATTGCAGATGTGGAGCACATGGCCATTGACTGGTTGACAGGCAACTTGTATTTTGTTGACCGCATCACTGACAAGATATTTGTCTGTGACCATGGTGGGGACACGTGTGTTACTATCCTACAACTAGACCTGCTGAATCCTAAAGGAATAGCTCTGGATCCTCTCATGGGGTGAGTGTTCTGCAGTCTTTATAATACACCATATCTAAAAGTACTGCAAGGCTCATTTATCATCATGCATGTTTTGTTAAAGGAAAGAAATAATCAAAAAAAGAAGGGGAAAAAAAATCACTAGGCATTACAATAGACTTGTCTGGAAGAATGTGAGTGAGTTACAATGACGGGATTTAAATTATTCCCTGTCCTTCGACTCAGCCCTCCTCTCTTTGAGCTAAGTAATTTGGTGGATAGCTGGTGATGCTTCAGACTGCTTCTACTGCCGAGACATTCATTTGTATTCACTTATTTCACCCCACATCCCTCAGTAGAAAAGGCCCCTTCAGGACCTTCCATTACAGGATTTTTTTTTTCTCTCTACCGATCGCAAAAAATCTGAGCAACTGTGGAGTAAAAAATATCCCCGTTCACAGTGGAGAGTAAAACATTGACAGCGTGCGGTTGACAGTCACACAGAACGTATTATGTATGTTTCCCTGTGTCATCATGCAGAAAAACAAAACAAATCAAAACAAACAAAAAAAGAAATTAAATATATTGCATGCAGCAGCTTTACCAGAATATAAAACAGTTTCAGTAACTCAAAGCCTTTCCTGCCGTCTTATTTCCAGTGAGCAAGAGAAGAGCAGGGCCATTATATTACGAGGACACAAGGACATACACTAGGCTTGGAGCACGTTTGTAAATGATACATGTTTTATGATAGAGATTTTCATGCCGCTCTGCACCAGTTCTGACAAACTGTGTAATGCCCGGCCCCCAATAAGGCCACGACGATGTATACTTTGAATCTTAACGTATAATTAACTTGATTGAAGCTGAACTACATTACTTTTGTGGATTTCCAGTTTATATACTGTACTTTATTTAACAGCTTGTGTTACCACTCTAAGCCATTGGGTCTAATAAAAATAATTAGTTGCTGGTTTCTTAATGACATGGACAGTTTGGATGTGGTTGGCAGTGTCTCTTCTTTCTCATTAAGTGCTGGTCGGCCATTGGAAAGCAATATGGCTTATAGTAAATATACAATACCTTAGAGTTTATATTTAAGCTTGCTCCCTTTGAGTGTACTTTAGATACAATGTAAATAAGGCTTCTTTTTCAGTGGATTTGTTGTAATCACACATGACTAACACACATATAAGTGCCCATTCTGTTGTGTGTACATAGAGCAATGATTGGCTGGACATCCAGGCTGCTGGTTATAGTAGATTGACAATTTAAGACATAGAAGTTTTCCAAGTCCTCTAATTGGTGAGATAGGGGTACAGTTGTTTCTGAAAAAGCGAGCCTTAGAGAGGTCTGTCAGCCTGGAGCAATGGAGTGAAAACAAAAGAAATCAGGGAGGTGTTAGATAGCAGCACAGTGTGAGGAACAGTGTTTATAGAATATGCTCTGGTTTGGCACTCCATTTTCATTCTTATTTGATTACCTTGCTGCCTTCCTTATTATCAGATGAGGCATTTTTACTTCTACGGGAAAGGCTATTGATGGATAACCCTTACTTCTTTTCTTTACAAAGCTTTTTGGAGGAGAGTTTGATTGATGGTATGGTTTGTTCATCGACTAAAATTCATTCAAACCTGTGAGTCCCATTTTAGATGTACTGTATATACTATATACCGTGTATATCTGTGACTGCAAAGGATGTTCTCTATTTTTTTTTAGTGAAGATTAGTGAAGCCTAGACGATGTTATATATATATATATATATATATATATATATATATATATATATACAGGCAATCTTTTTCTGTAGTAGACAGACATATTTTCTAGGACATGGCTGCATCTATACAACCAATCAAAATTGCTGAAAATTGCGGGGACAGAGTAATTTGTTGTATTGTTAATATAACAAATATTCTTGTCCATCTAAAACTGCAAAACTGCAAAAGCTTATAAGCCACTGCCACTGTAACAAAAAAAAAGTGAAATGATTATTCAGGATTTTTGCAGAATTGTATTTGAAAACACTAAAGAAGGACATCATTTTACAGTAGAGAAGATGGTAAAAATACATTCTGCCATACTCTGGCTGCACCTTTAGTTGGGCAAAAATGCAATTTTCTATTAACAGCAGATACTTATAGTTGTTCAGATGGTAAGAGTCCTTGACTATTGTCATAGATGTTTTATTATAAATGTGCATTTCAGTCTGAAAACTGCAAATCTGAACAAAGTAGCTGAAGGAAACAATTTCCTGCCACTGCCGTATAAAATGAACAGAAAGCAGAACACAGTACTAACACATACTTTGAGTATATGCCTTTCATTGTCAGTTGTAAGAGTGTGTATTCCGTCTCTGTTTCACTGTAAGACACATACTATTTTTCACTGGTCTCTTTATTTTATCAGGAGTGCTCATGTCCAGAATCTAACATGGGTCTCATTGTAGCTACAGAATACATAAGTACAGCATCAGCACCATCCTAATCCCAGAAAGCTATCATTTGTATGCCACATGAAGGTGCACCTGTTGAGGGAGCTGGGTTCCTTGCTGACGCTGACAGTTTTTCAGCGCAGCCTGGTCTGGAGTTCAAAGGGCAGCCCATCTCTCCCCTGTCTTGACTCGTGCGGATTAAGTTGGCTTCCCGCCGCTCTCGGGCTGTAGCTCGTTATCATTGGAGGGTGTTGAGCTCCGTCCTCACAGAGCCACGGCAAGACAGCATGGCAAGTCTTCCATGCTAATTACTGTTCTTGCAGACCTGAGAAGTTTTGAATACTTAAACTGACAATCCGTGAGTTAAAGGACATTTCAGTTATTTGTCTGATGTTATTCAGTCCCTATTGTAAAAAACAAATTAAACTACATGTAACACCTGTTTCCCATGGCCGCTCAGTATTGGTCTTACATTCCACTGGCTCCCTGTGTCTTTTAGAATTGATTTTCAAACCCTCCTCACAGTTTTTGAGGTACTAAATGGTTTGGCTCCTCTGCGCATCACACATTGTCTATCATTTTATGTCTACTCACATACCCTGAGGGTCTCTGCAGCATGCCTACTAAATGTCCCCAAAATTACCACTAGCAAATGGGAAATGCTGCTTTTACTGCATTTGCCTTCAGGTTATGGAGCTTCTATGTATCAAGAGAGGAGCATCACCTGGTATTTTTAAAAGGCAATTCAAAACATTTTTTTTTTTTTAATATGGCTTCAACTTAACATTCATTCTAAACTCCTTTATTTTGTTTTTATTAGTTATTGCCTTGCCTATTTTCATATTTTAAGGCACCATTGAGTGGCACTATAATATAAAACTTGATTTATCGGAAACATAATTTTTATTACATTTTTATTATGATCACTGAAGTATACATCCTGTGCTCCAACAATAAGTGCCCAGTCATCTGCTGATAACCTTTGTTTAAGTAGTTAGCACTAATGTATGTCTCTTCACCCACAGGGGCAACAAGTCCTTTATTCTAAATTAATAAATTGTGTTGTGCGTCATTGCTTCAAGAATTGACTCATATTAGTGTCTTCTGAATTGGTGCATTGTTTGTCAGCGCCTTCACAAACTGAAACTACTCGGTTAAGATCTGAACTGAGTAAGATCTTAACCGAGTGGTTAAGAAACTGACACTTGGTTAAGATTTGGAGAAATGTATGTATATTGTTATCAGAAACCAACTTTAGCTAATGGTAAGATGGCTTGTGAAAAACCAGCCTGTGGTGTCTAAGTTACTCACATTGTTGATCCAACTTTTCAATTCAACCTCATTTTGTAACATGGTGGTATAACATCACCACATTACATTTGTTCCTGACAGACAAGAGTCACAATTTCCCCTTTTTCACAAGAGGCCCTTGTGAGGTAAACGTTAACGTTGGTCTTCTTGGGCATTTTAACACGCAATGTGTGTTGTGACACACATTCGCTCTTGCTGCTTTTACTAAATGAACTACAACCTTTTTAGAAGCCACCCAAGAGGAGACTATTGGGCAAAAAAAGACTCCATAACAAACAGAAAGACAGCCCTAATATTTTATCATATTAGCACATTGTTATGGCTAATCTGTTAACAGCTGCGGGAAAGAAGTAACTGCATTACCTCAAGTACTGTATTCAATTTCACTTAACTCTGAGGTGCGGAGTATTTTAATGTTGTGGTACTTACACTCCAACACATTTAAAAGGGGACAATTATGTTTTTGCTTTACTCTTACTGCAGCTGTTGCTAGTTACTGTACTTTGCAGATTGAGTTTTAATGTTAAACAAATGTGACATACTTTATCACCACCTGGAGCAGTAAAAATAATATTTTAAATGCACAACTTGTGCTTGGTTTAAGGAGTTTACCACTACCACTTACAGTTAGCACGAACAATCGTCCCCATGCAGAAACAGAGCACTGGTGGAGTGTTTGTCACTTCATGAATGTGTGACTAATATTCACTTTTAGCTTTTAGCTCTGTTAGTTAGCACTTAGTTTCATTTAATATTTTGCTGAGCAGGTAGCATACAGTTGGCACTGAGAATGAATGGGCTGAAAGCGATATATTGATTGCCATAATTGTCTTTGGGATTGTTACAACATGGGTCTTTATCAAACAAAAACTCACATCATCAGAATAATTTGAAAGATTCTAAAACCACGTTAAATGCTCTACACGTAGAGGCTTAAGTGTAAATGAAAATGGTGCTGGGCGTCTGAAAAGTCATTCTTTTCACATTTGTAGCAGACCCACAGCAGGTGTATAGCCGCACTTGAGAGCGAGAGAGAGATGCAAGGCGGTAGTTTTATGCTGCCGTTTTATAGCTTCTCTCATTTCCTCTTGAGGGGCAAGTATAGGCTTGTAACCTTTGGGACTGGGCGATTGGTACATCGCTAGTGATCTCATATTAACACCTGATCTAGGTGAGCTACGATATCAACCAAAATATGATATGAATATGATCATATTACGTACTTATGATGGTACTTAAGAGCGTACTTTTATGATATCAAATATTACATGAACCTGCACCATCCTAGCTATCACCGCCAGTCACTCATCTACCTGCTAGGGCTCTACGATTTAAAAAATGACAAAAAGAAATAAAACATCAGTAGGTGGTAGGGCCTTCTCTTACCAAGACCCCCCTTCTTTTGAATTGTCTTCTTATCCAATTTACACTCAGTTTAGTGCGCATGGTTACATATGCACTGTATGTAACACATTTTTGAATATAACAGTGTTTTTCTATGTAGGATCTCACTTCAGTGTGTTTTTTGTTTATTGGTAATGCTACACGTTACCATTTTGACGTATTTCATCTGTCTAATTCCGTTTTGTTATGCTTCGTATGCCGTTTTTATTATATTTATCACGGTTTTGGGATATTGGGCTTAAATAAACTTTGACTTGACTTCATCATAAATAGAGTTTGACAACCTAGCGACGTGGCTGGTCTTATTAGATCAAGATTCGTCTATTCTGACGCATGGAATCTGTGTATTAATACAGTAGATTACACAGCGGGTCACTAAAAAGTATAAATGATTTTGGTAATTCTTG
Source organism: Bovichtus diacanthus (assembly GCA_943590825.1). NCBI lineage: Eukaryota > Metazoa > Chordata > Actinopteri > Perciformes > Bovichtidae > Bovichtus > Bovichtus diacanthus. Next base: position 6,498,668 of record CALSBV010011748.1, read on the forward strand.
TCACTATACTGCTCCGTTAATGTAGATTAGATAAAACCATAAAATAACTATTGTGTAGAATCAGTTACATTTTAATAAAATATACCATTTTCTAAGCCATGTGATTGTAGTTACGCCTGTCATTTTTCTGGTTTTGCACAGCACATAATCAGCTAACAATCATAAGGGGGGCCAATTTACCAATCGAAATTCTTGCTAATTTTTTTAACAATGGGTCTTTGATTGCAGACGGAGGTAGGCAAAAGCAGGCTAGTAATTTCTATTTCTTAAATGTCAATTTTGCAGCTGACTCATTTTAAAATGAGAATTGAATGGCTACAATATATCAAATTAAAAGATTGAGGCTAACAGGTCCCAGGTTAAAGAAAAAAAGGTATGTTTGTTGTATATATTAATGTATGTAACCGTATGTTTCAGTTTAAACCTTTGAAGAGAGAAGGTTTCGCCATTGTCGACATACCAATGTTTTGTGTAAACAAAAGCCCTCGGGGTGAAAACACATTGTCTTGAACCTACACTATATTATATAGTTAGTAATACTCGAGACCCACACAGCATGCCAGTTGTGAAGGGGACTTAAGCTAATGTTTGCAGCTTACATTAGAACAGATAAACAGACAGTTTAATTAATTCCACTAGTGTTTTTAGTTTTCAAATGCTAAAATAATAATATAAATGTTTAAAAAATAACTCTTTAAATGTTCAGTATTGGTCTTGCTACAGCGCCATGCACACTGCTTCAACATGAGGACAAATCAAAAGCTGCACAGATCTCCGTGCCTTGTTACATTTGCAAAGCTACGATTGGACAATCACTGTAGAGTGGACGGGTTCAATGAACAGTCAATTGCAGCTGGAATTAACATAATGAGGCTGTATGTACGCAAAGTGTCATTCTGTGTTGTCAAATGGCTTGAGTCAAATGCGCCATCACACCAAAACAAGGCAAAAAAAAATCACAAATGTGTACTCCGAGGAAAGATATTTGGTTGTGATTTATTTACTGTATGTAGACGGTCTTAGAAGATCTGGAGCAAAGAGTGACACTCTGCTCTCTCAACAAAGTGGACAACATCCTTCACAGCATTTCATCATTTCCCTCCCTTTCTCTGCAGAATGCTCTTCTTCACTGACTATGGGAACGTGGCCAAGGTGGAGCGCTGCAACATGGATGGCACCAACCGGACCCGGCTGGTGGATTATAAAATTGAGCAGCCCACTGCTGTGGCATTGGACGTGGTCAAGAAGCTGGTGTACTGGGCAGATGCCTACCTGGATTACATCGATGTGGTGGATTACAACGGCAGGAACAGGCACACCATTATTCATGGGAGCCAAGTGAGTTTCACATTTCACTGCAATGCTGCGCTTTGTCTTCAATGGGCTCCACATCACAAGGTTGTTGTAGACAAACATCAGTAGGAATCTGAACAGACAATTGGCTGCTGGCTTATCAGTAATGTCTCCCTCTTCATTAGAAAGACTCCAAATTGTTGCATGAAAGGGGCTGGCTAATTTTCTGATTTAGGGCACTGTGCTTTATCACTGCAAGACAGGTGGTATATTCACTGCTTGTTGTTATAATTCACTCTTCATTTCATAGAAACGGTCTTTTGAATAGATGGTTTATTTAATTGTAGGAATTGGGGCCCATGTGGGGCTGTCTTCCAAATGAGCATATCAATAGTCTATTTTCTCAAAGTACACTCTTGAAGCCTTTCATCACAGTTTATGACTATTCATTACAAGGCCATTTCAAGCAACTTGGACTAGATACTCACCCTTTATCAGGAGGGGGAAATGTACATTTTAAACACCTTATTTGGTATGCAGGTGTTCTTCTCTGCATAATATTGTCTCCTTCACTCGCTTGTGGCCTCGTTAAAAAGAGGGCCTTGCATCTACAATGACAAATGCCATGCAGCTCCTTTCTACACCTTTTTATTATGCAATGTTGTGTCATTTTCCAAATATAGCTAATTTCAAGTACTTTCAGCTTTTTCACATTTTACCTGGATTTTCACATTTGATGCTGATCTTACTGTACTTGAGAATTGCAATCAGTATATTTGTCTCAATTTCATCATAGTGAAAATTACCTAAAAAAATTATATAATATATTATATTAATATTAATATATATTTGCGATTATGGTAATGATAACAACTTCATTCCAGTTGGCTTAGATCAGTCAATAGCCCAATTGATCTAATATAACATGACTATAATGTTTAAAAGGGCTGAGTGATATGGCCAAAATCTTCGATCACGATACAGGTTGTTTCATATCTTGATAAAATTATATATATCATGATATAGCATGTTTTCTGGTCATTCAAAAAATAAATGGTCTATATGAAATAATCACATGGTAAAGCCTATTTTTGTATACTCCTGTATGCATGAAATACTATACAAATAAAAAGCACAGAGTATTTTCTCACTGAATGAACATAACAGTTTCAAGTGAATTTCTAAAGAAAAAAATAAGCATTATTTCCAGGTGTACATTGATTATATTTACATGCATGGCCACACATACAGAGCATTCAGATTAAGACAATGGTTTGATTTAACTAGAGTCCAGTTTGTTAATTGCATTAAACTGAGTGGTAATGTACTATAGTGTGATGTAAAAACAAAACTGCAATCTTCAAACGATATTCCTTAAAAATATTTCACATCACATTTTCTGATCAATTTAAATTAGTATGTCATATGATTTAATTTGGATACGATTACATTTAAAGGCGATAAATTATCATATTGAATTAACACCCAGCACTAATATTTAGAGCTTGTATCTGTGTAGTCATGCTCAGGAATATTTTGCACAAGATAGCCTTCATTTGTATATGATGGCTACACACTGCTGTAGTCTTGTGGAAAAGCAAAAATGTAATAATTTCAGTTTAATTCAACTTCTCATCTGTTAATTACCACAATCCTGCTGTGCTATTTTTCCCTTTTATTGGGTCTATCCTGTTTGGTTGATTCTATCATCATATCCAATCCAGCACGTTGTAGGTAAAGATTCAAACACAGTATACGTACACCCTTTTAAGTAGTATGTGTGAGATTGTTTTGAAAGTATAGTGCCAAGGTCAAATTCCATAGAGAGGATTGATGGTTGAGTGGATTTTTATTTATTTAATTATTCTGAAGCATGTTGTTTGGTTCCCGGGAAGTTAAGGTCTGAGCTTATGTGTACTTCCTGTGAGCACAGCTCAGCCAGCCATGTCGCTTTGTGTGGGTGTCAGCCTGCTAAATGTAGCATGGGGGCTGTGTGTCAGGGCCATATGCCTCCCTGCGGAGACCAGCTTTTGATCCCGTCTGGCCTCCCAAATGTACAGACAGCCCTACCACCCCCTCCCACCCCATCATGCTTGATTCATGATTAAATTAATTTATTTTAATTATTTGTTTGTGTTTTCTCTTGTGGTTTTACTTATTTTTAGCTTCAGGGATGATGTAACATAACAAAACATTATAAATCTTCTTGTTTTCCAGGTGTCATACATTTATGCATTGGCTGTGTTTGAGGACTACCTATATGCTACCCACTCTGACTCCTCCAAAGGGAGTTCCAATGTAGAGCTTCTACAGATCCACAGGTTCAACATGACAGCGGAGAGCAGGACACTAGCCAGCCTGGGGAATACTAAAGGACTCCGTGTTTACCACAAACTCACTCAACCAACAGGTACAGGACATTTTGATAGATAGATTCACATGTGTATGTATGTGTCAGAGTCTTCCCCATTTTGTGACTCACAAGCTGCCGTCTGTGTAGAACAGAAAGAGGATGCATCATTGGCCTATAATAATTTCTCTCTCCTTTCTGATTATTTCCACAGTCCGGAGTCACGCATGTGAAATAGTTTCATATGGAAAGCCGGGTGGATGTTCCCATATCTGCCTTCTGAGTGGCAGCTACAAGTCCAGATCCTGCCGATGTCGTACTGGCTACAGTCTGGGCTCTGATGGACAGTCCTGTAAAAGTCAGTACATATTTTTCCTTGGATTTAAATAGGTGCATCATTGTGTATTTTAGTACATAGCCTTTTAAACAGTCATGTCATTGGCAGTGCTTCCTGTAGTGAACAGGAATCATCACTAGTGCCTCTAAATGGCATTTTGCATCAGTGCTCTTATTGATAATAAAGGTCATGTGTCATTTTAGAGCCGAGAGTGTGCCACACATGAGTCACCCGTAGACTGACAATGATGAAGATGAGCACTGGCTGGAAACAGACCCATTTGAAAGAGACGTTCCGCTATCGACCTGTCGCGAGCCTGATGGATTATTGCCATAATGAGGATTTAAGTTTATCTGCATTTGTTGGCTGGTCTGATCAATTGCTGGACATTGTGTAGTTGACAATAAAAGCAGAAGATCAAATTGATGACACAATCTGAGGGCCCACCACTGTTCGATCGGGGTAACAAAGCATTGGGAGGCTTGCCCTGACACATTTGATTTATTCCCCCCTCATAGATGTTCTGATGACACCAGCTATCTCTCTCTTGCTCGCGCTTTCCGTCTCCCGAAGCATAATGAGATTCGGTGCTAAATGGTAGTGCTTCTTCTTACAGCAGTCACCGTGGGGTTTGATATCTGGGTCTCTTGCAATGCTTAATTGTCTCCTGGGTAGTTGGTCTCTCCCTCACAAAATGATAAATTGAAGTGAGGCGTGTGTGGTCCTCACCTACAGCATCCCAGTCTCATGGGTAGGGGCTCAGAGCGAGGAGAGGTCTGCCTCTCTCACTGGAAGCCCTCCTTTATTTCTCCTCTTGCCTCTTCGGTGGATCCCAAAGGGTTCGAGAACATACAGCTCCCTGAGCGGCTGGCGGGCCGCCGAGGAGCTGCCTCAGCTTTCTAGGCCTCTCTGTTTGCCTTTCTCCACAGACACCATGCTATTTTAGATCAGAAGCAGTGTTCACAGCCAAGGTAAGTATTGCCATTGTCTGTTTGCTCAAGCCTTTTCCTTCTCCGACTGTCAAGGCAGCTTTGTAGCAGGAGCATGATTGAAGGGGGAGAGTAAATTTATTGGCACTGATTACTGGCTCCATTAAGGTGAATGGATGGCCTTGGCTCTGGCTCTCATATAAAACAATGTGGCCAGTAAGAGGGTTTAATGCTGGAATCAGCATTGATAAATTAGAGCAATTAATTGACAATAACAGTAAAAAAGGGTCCGTCCTTTCTTGCCTCATAGAGCCCAAAAACGATCTCTTCCTGTTCTACGGTAAGGGGCGTCCAGGGGTCATCCGCGGCCTGGATATGAATATCAAGTCCAGCGATGAGCACATTGTTCCCATCGAGGACCTGGTCAACCCTCGTGCCATCGACTACTACGCCGAATCGGGACACATCTACTTTGCTGACACCACCAGTTTCCTAATTGGGCGACAAAAAATTGATGGAAACAGTAGAGAGACGATACTCAAAGATGGTAGGTCTAAATCGTTTTTCTTTTATATACTTACTGCAGCATTTCCCTAGAATAGATTAAACTGACTGTATGCCATATGTTATATTGTTAATTATTTACTGACTTTAATCTAAGGTTAGAGCCATTTCACACGCTCAGCGTGCTCAAAATGTACTACTGTAAAAAAACTGTTTCAACATTTTTTTAAACTGGCTTTACTAGTCTGGCAAAAGATTACTCTGTAGACATTTAGACAATTATTTTTATAAACAACATTTTTCCAGTAATGATGCACCACACATTTCGATATAAAAGAAATATTCACTGTCACTGAGTGACAATACAATTTCCTACCAAACAATAGTCCAAGTGAATAAATGTGCAACACGGCAGGGTACAGCATATTTGGAAACTGATTTTTCATATTAAATCTTTAATGATTTCATTCATAATAATTTCCCTTAGTGGCTCTCTGGGCACAACATAATGTTTTTGTTCCAGTAGCCTTACTTTACATACATTAAATACAGATATTCCTGTTTGTAGAACCAATCAAAGTCACGGTACTGCATAGAAGTTTTCTTTATACAAACCTTACAAAATCCATTTGGTGATTCTGTTGTAGAACTCGACAATGTTGAAGGAATCTCAGTGGACTGGATTGGGAATAACTTGTATTGGACCAACGATGGATACAGGAAGACAATCAGCGTTGCCAGACTGGAGAGAGCTTCCCAGACCAGGAAGACTCTGTTGGAAGGGAATATGTCACATCCCCGGGCCATCGTGGTCGACCCTCTTAACAGGTCATTAAAAAGTTGCCTGCTATCCTTTATATGACATAACTTTAGCTCATCAGTGTGTTGCAGTGGAATGCAGCTAGTTACGTCCTGGATCCATGGAAAAGAACAATGCAGGACTACATGTAGTGTACAGGATGTGTTTTCCTATTTTTTTATATATATATATATATATATATATATGTTTTTTTTTTTTTTTTTTACCTCCGATATCAATTTAATCATATTTTTTTTAAACTGCCAGATTTCAAGCACAAATGATGAAACCAGGCAGTAGGAACGTTACTTAAAGGGAGAATATTTCTGTCGCATGTCATTAGATAATTCATGGTGTCCACATTTATGACAGCCGATCTGAATTGGAATACAAAAATCTGTTTTGAGCTCCCTCTTTGAACCATGTTGTAAATACATAGACTACAGTATGGTTCTAGTTAAGTCCACTGTGCCTTTGTGTAGATATAAATATCACTCTGCTTCAAAAGTTAATCCTGAAGATCATCTCTTTTAGCAGACATCTGCTTGGACTGATGATCACATCATGCGTCTTTCAAAATAAAACATGTAAATGTAAACCAGCATGGTTAGATTGAGAGAATATTTGCTGTTTTTATTTAAAAAAATTTTGGCGAAAGAAAATTGTGGCTCATCTTGTTGCCCAAACCTAAACCACAGCTACCAGCTTGTTAGCCACAATTAACCCATTTCATAGCTGTGTCTCTCTTGTCCTCATACATCATTTGTGCAAATGTATGGCGGACTCCACCAGCAGAAATGGTATTTAACATATAGAGGAGATGCTGCAAAGCTCAAATTCATTGAGAGTCTTAAGGATCTTAAGGATTAACATTTTAAGGCTTAAATCGTATTAACACACACCAAATCCATAGCAGTCAGAGATTAGTTTTCAAGCCTCAAGAGGGTTGTTCCAAACATTTTGCCATACACAGCTGTTTCACTGCTGTAGGTAAATACGCCAAACCAAAACCCCAAACTTATTCAGACTTGGTTTAGATTTTTGTCCCTTCATCTTAAATAACAATTAAGTCTACTATTCACCTTTATTTTCTAGTGCTGTGCCTGGTTTTCTCTTCAAAAAATGACATGTGGTTCAAACATGCAATTATGAGTCCCATACATGTCACAGTAGCGCAGACTGTATATCGAAGGAAATAAAACATCCTGATTTGAAAACGTAAAATCTATATGCCTCGTGTAAAGGAAGAAATCAATTGTTACAACTGTGGTGAGAATGCAGCCATAAACTTCTGAGACTAATGAGGAAGTAGCATGTTGGCCTTGTGTCAGAATTTCAGCCCTGACAGATTTATTGTCACAGCAGTGTTGGGGGTTGGTAATATCATGTCATTTTTTTGTATAAGGATTAATAACTTCTACTCCGACCCTCCCGCTGACAGCACAAATGATTAGAAAAGCTAGTTTTGGGCTTCTGAGGGCGCATTCAGCCTGAACCCGAGAGTCCTTTGATCTCTATCTGCTTTGCTGAAGGGGTCTCTTCAGGTAAGATAGATGCACCTCTCCAACTGAGTTCTCTACCGCATCCTTGCCACCTTATTTTCTGCTGTTTGCCGCCTCCAGTCTATGTTGACGTGATAAGGACTACTAGTGTCAACTTAATAGTTGCATACCTCTCTATCTTTGCTACATTAGGAATATCATACATACATGTGTGCACGTGAAAAATCTACAAACATATCACATTCAACTTTAGGTAAATTGATTTGACTTGGTTTGAGTGGTGGTTAAAGGTTCAATGTGTAAGATATGCCAGAATTTTAATTTAAAACATTTAAACAATGAACTAACATTATCAACAGAATGTGAAGAGGTAACAGTGTTGACGTTATGTCAAAGACGTCTGTGTGTTGTCTTGCAGAGATATCTACTACAATCAGCATCTAACTGACAGCTCCGCTCCGTCCAGTATGTAACACCACTTGTTCCTCTAGAGGTGATAGTGAGTCACTGTAGCTCCAGTCTGCCCTCAGATCAGAGGGAGAAGAAGTGCAGCTGCCTGACTCGCTTGCAATTATTACAGCCATGATCTGTCTGTCTGTTTTATAGTTTGTTTGTTGCATTACATTCAAAGTGGCAGAAACAAGAAAACCACCTGCACCACCTCGCTTCATCCTCACAGCTGCCAGGAGGATGTTTCTCTGAGCGTATATCTTTCGGCAGACCAGGGAAACGGCGTAGCTTCATTTAGCAGTTAGAGTTCAGCAACAGCACCGGGGAACTGCAAACTCCCTGTTGCTGCTGTTACACAGGTCCAGCAGCCCGCTGCGACTGCAGGGCTGGGGCTCGTTCTGGCTGAGCTCTAGACTCTTCGACCGCTGAAAGGGGCTCCATCTGATGGAGGCGGCTGCCGAGTGCCGGCTCGGCCGACCTCTCTCCTTCCCCGGTGGGCTGCTCTTCTGGCTGTGCCACCACCTGGAAAATGACCCAAATTTATCGTTTTCTAGTTTCTGCCACTTTGGATTTAGTCTAATAAACAAAGTTACACGGACTTCAGCCCTGGTTAATATTAGTGCCCCAGTCAACACGGATGAATCAGCCCCACGTGAAGATTATAAAACAGCAGTGTTTTCTGACCGACTCTCAGAGTTTCAGCAGTTTGGTTGAATTTTACTATTCTTGCCCGCTAACTGACTGACTGAGGCAACACATTCAAAACACAATATAAAAAATAAATCAGAATACAATAAATAAATAACTACTATGACTAATTTATGAACATTAGAGATTTTATGGACCCAGTTTAGAGGTGAGATACTGCCCCCTATTTCTTAGGAGCAGGTAGCTTGGAATTATACATTGCACCTTTCACTCAGTTTCGGTCAACTCTGGATGCCTGGATGAGTGTATGAGTGTTTGTTGTCACTTATTGGCAAAGACAGCTTTGTAGCAACTTTTATATGTTATATCATATTATTATATAATATTTTATACATGGGGTTTCACTGTATGTCCTCAACCCCATTGCAATGTGTTGTTCCTCTGTCTTTTTTTCATCATTTCCATTTTCCAATTTTAAGTTTATTTATTAAACACATTTCATATTAAGGAATTGTATTCCCTCTCTAAAGACGGGACATATTGCATTTAATGAAAATAGGGCTTCAACTAACGAGTATTTTTCTGATCGTTTTATCTACTGATTATTTGTTTTGATTAATTGATAATGTATTGGTCTATAAAATGTCAGAAAATTGTTAAAAATGCCCTTCCCAGTTACCCAGAGCCCAAGGTAATGTCTTCAAATGTCTTGTTTTGTCCGACCAACACTCCAAAACCTGAATATATTCAAGATAGAGAGATCACAGAGGAATAAGACAACCAGAACATATTCACTTTTGAGAAGCCATAAGTGTTTCCCTTTTTTGTTTGATAATTGTTTAAACAATGAATTGATGAATCAATTGACTAATTGTCCAATTGACTATTTATTGCAGCTCTTACTATATATATGTATATATATATATATATATATACATATATATATTCTGTTTTCACATTGAAAATGGTTCAATAGAATGGAAGATGTATGCATTGTTCCTATTATGACAATGCAATTGCATGGTGTATCCATCAGTCCATTGACAGGGTGTCTATGGATGTCTGTGTGCAAAAGGCATAAGCATGTGTGTGTGTGGAGAATTGTTGAATAATACACAAGGTTGTAAAGATGACTTCAAGACACAGGGAGTCTTCGTTCACCTCCATATCCCATTCTGTTTCATCTTCCGTTAGCCAGCCCTCTATCATTGATGAGAAACAGGGGGCCACATGGCTCAGCCAGCAACACTCAAACAAGAGCAAATCCCCTGGGCATGGTTACTAGAGAACAGATCACGTCAACTTGTTGACCCAATCACGTTTCAAATACCACAGGCCCACTGAGAGTTGCAGTCCCGGCATACACACGATACATTGAAAACTTTTTTTATTTATTTGTTTGGTGGGGAATATGAGACTTCTAACTTTCCCTTGATGTGCAGTCAAGCAGCAGTTTAACGTGATAAGCCTGAATAATTTCTTAGGCTACAGTGCACTCTTTTGACTACCAGGGATGTGTGGTTATTTGGTTTTACATATGGGAAATCTGTATTCCAGTTTATTTCGATTTTGAGTCGGGAACCCTCTTATCAAGACGTTAGTTTTCTGAACTAATGGTTATATGGTTGTGTTTGGCAGTACAGGTGTTCCCCGAGGCTATGAATGAATGAATGAATGCTAGGATTCGAGCAGCATGTATAAGATTCACTGGGGAGCACAGTCATGCCTTTCCATGGGTGTACAGAACAGAACCCACAAGATACATTTCACTGTGATATGGAATACATCACTTTGAGAGACATGTGTATTGATTGATAAGAAATCAAAGCGGGAGAAAGCTGACGAAGGGAGCAACAAGCACAACCATCCAACATCAGCATGTCAAGAAGTAAGGGCAGGGATGAATGAGGAGACAGCTGAAATGAACTGCCTTAGATTGAATGTGGAACGTGATCAGTTTTCGTTTGGATCTGGTGATGGCTTATAGATTTTGCCTGAACCAAAGCAATGCTTTATTATGTCCGTTCATTGGTGCTATACTTGTGTGTCTCTGTATGCATGACAGCTGGATGTACTGGACGGACTGGGAAGAGGATGAGGTCAATGACAGCATAGGACGGATAGAAACGGCTTGGATGGATGGATCCAACCGACGCATTTTCGTCACCTCCAACATGCTGTGGCCCAATGGACTGACTCTGGACCACAGCACCAGTACCATGTACTGGTGTGACGCTTACTATGATCACATCGAGAAGATTCATCTCAATGGGACTGGAAGAATGGTGAGTTTCAATGTGTGGAGAACATGCAGAGCAGTTACACGATGTAGAAACTAATTTGCAGGCAGCATTTAAGCTGTGATTCTGGTAGACTTGATGGTTAGGCTGCTTCTGAGATTTTAATAGAGGACCAGAGGGTGGAATTCAAGATCCCAAGTGAATGCACAACACCAAATAAACATGCTAATTTAAATGTGTTAATTGTATTGCGTCAACACAACATAGTTAAAAAACAGCCACATTAGTCACATTTGTCACAAGCAATTTTTTCCTGATCTTTTGTATATATACTGTATAACACAAATACTTCATCAAGTTTTGTTTTGATTTATTTTGTCTGACTGAGGAAATTATTTATCTCTTTATTGAGTTGATCAATTGTTTGGCAACAGTTATGTCCAATTAATTACCATTTTGAAAGAAACTTTCCCAAACCACCCAAAAAAAAAAGTTTTATTGTAAGATCCCCATAGAATCCTGCTACATTAATTGCATACGGTTGCCATGCCATACTGTGATATTAAACCAGTGCTTGACAGTTTCAGATCAATATTATATGGTAATGGCAGGGTCCAAAACGAATTTCTATATTTTAGTAATGATACACCGCTAATCTGTAAAGCAGGGAAATGACTCAACGCCGCTCTTCTTCCCACCACAACTGCCAACTAGACAGCCCTTCATCCCCAAATGCTCCCTTTGCCTGTAGTTGTACTGGCATATTAGGTTAATGAATTATTTGCAAATGCTATTTAATCAATGCCAAGATACTAGCAAACATTATTATAGGCAGACAGCGGCTTGTGAATAAATTTGTGCAAAGAAATTGAATCACATTCATCATATACTGTGATCAAATACTTTCTAAGCCCATATTCAAACAGCTAAAACCCTTCTTGAGATGATTGATTATTTTGTTGCTGATGGCATCTTTACGTAGCCCCTCCTAATCTTTTGATTACACTGTATGTTTGCTTCATGTTCCAGGTGGTTTACAATGGAAAAGAGCTGAATCATCCGTTTGGAATCTCTCATTATCGTAATTTCATCTTTTGGACGGAGTACATGAATGCCTCAGTGTTCCAGCTGGACTTGACCACCGGCGATGTCACTCTGCTGCGGAGCGAGAGACCACCATTATTTGGCTTACGTGTCTATGATGCACACAGTCAGCAAGGTTTGGCTGCTTTTCTCTCATTTACGCCTCAACCAGTGCCACTTACTGAGAAGGTGTTAAAAAAATTAAATAAAATTGAACCGCTGTGTGTCCAGGCATTTGTATCCCCTGTACACATTTCTTTAATGGAGAGCACTTACTGTGATGTATACATGTTCGCTTGTATTCTTATTAGTGTCAGATTTCATGGTGTAAACCAGTGCGTTGATCAACAGTGACAGTGACTTTAAAATCATGTGGGGCTCTTCTCTATGAAGTTAAATAAGTTTACCAAGGCTTAAAGGGGTTTGCTCAATTCTGTAACAAATGATGATGGATTCATGCTGTTACAAAGCTGAAAAGAACAGATAGGAGAGGAATCGGATATGGCTGACTGTGTAGAACTGCTTTCGCCCTCACAGCATTTCTTTTGCTAACCCATAATAGGCATGTAAAAAAAGGTTTCCTTGTACACAATCAGGGGGCGGTTAACGCTATTGCTCTAAATGTAGTGATATATCATTTCACACGGTCCAGTGCTGTGGTTTTATTTGATGAATATGATGCAGAAGAACGGTTGGTTTCTGCATGCACACCATACAGAGACTTTTTACTGGACATTTTTCGATCCTTCATGTCACTGAATAGATTAATTGGCTGTCCGGTCCTCTGAGTATTAGTGATTGGCTCTTAAAAAACCAAAAGCTTTATCTCATTGGCTCAGGCACTGCCTTTGGGCTCCGTGTTAAATGAAAGTGACAAAGGTGTCTTATGCCTTAACTTTATAAGTGACAGCATTTTTTCTCCTCTTTGTCCAGAAAGACAAATTATTCCTTCAAGAAAGATAAAAATGTCACATGTCTCGCACCCACCGTGTTCCCAATAATTCACTTGACATGAGGTTATAGATCACGTGGCAGACACCTCACATGTCTGTCAAAGACGGGCGAAGAGTTTTGTATCAATGCCGTGATTTAGGTACCCCTGAACTTCTGCTGTTCACTGTAAAAAGGGAATGTAGACAAACCCGTGGCACTTAAGGCGGGCTTCAGAAAAATTTAACTTTAAATGAGCAAGACATCTTATTTGGGATTTATTTCTCCAGGTGACAACGCATGCAGTGTGAATTATGGGGGCTGCAGTACCCTCTGCCTTGCCATCCCAGGAGGCAGAGTGTGTGCCTGCGCTGACAACCAGATCCTGGAGAAGAACAATGTCACCTGTGCAGGTAGGAGGACATCATGAATCAGACAGAGCGAGAGGCCTAATATCATCCTGTCCCACTATACTGTGATTCTGGCTTCATTCTATGGGACAAATATCAAATAATATCCTCATCTTTTGGCATGCAAATATGCTAATAAACAAGTAAATACAGGTGGGAAATGATCCAATTGGATTGTAGAAAATGTAAGCCAACTCCCAGTAGTTATACATAGGGTCATGAGACATTATTAACATGTTTTATGTGCTATTATAGCTATGCCAATCAATTCCCCTAAACACCTACTTCATAGGAAGTCTCTGCTTGATTTTGTCTCACCACTTTTTCTCCCCGAAGCCTCCAGCGGTGGCTTGGAGCCACAGCGATGTAAAAGTGATGAGTTCCAGTGCCATAATCATCGATGCATTCGGGCCTTGTGGAAGTGTGATGGAGATGATGACTGTCTGGACGGAAGTGATGAGGAGAGCCACAGCTGCTGTGAGGATGTTAAAAAGTGTCTGTGCTGCAGGCACTGAATGCAAACACACAAATGCATCGTATGTACAGACTCTGCACATGTCGATGCACGTACACGCACAGCCATGCACCGAGTAAAAATAACACAAGCTTTTTAAGGATAAATCTGTACTGCTGTCAGCTTCTATGTTGGTAAATGTCACTGAAATAAGGGTGAAAAGTGTTCGTCCTCGACACAGCAGTCTGCCCTTTTGCTCTTTAACAAATCAGTCGGATAAACACCATGTTAGACGCTTGGAAGCTGGTTAATTTTTTTTTCTGGAAGCATAGCACCATAATATAATCCTCTGCCAGAATTATCAGAATTGAAACATTTATTATCTGCTCTCCTGGGATATCATGTACTATAACAATCTTCTTACTTGGTTTGTTTTAGTGGGTATGGAGTCTTCCTGTGAATTTATCAGGCCCAAATATGACTTGAAAAATAGATTAAAGTGGATGTCCGCTGTAAGAAGGGAATGTTGTGATTTGAAAAAGTAATTGAATACATATTTGTCCCTAACAAATACACTTTAAATGATTAAATGCAATGAAATTAAATCAATTGCAAATGCTCCATGGCAATTTCAGCAATATCTTGCAGTTATACGTAAGCCAGAGAAATTTGCCTGCTCACAACCTCTGATTTAATGTTGGAACACAATCAAAATTCTGTTCAGATGGTGGAAATATGGAAATGTTGGTGGTGACAAGACACAAGATGAATACTGAAGTCATTTGACTTCTAGTCCCAGAGTAGCACGCTCCTGCAGCATCTGGCATATCCAAACACCAGGTTGTCTCGAAATCAAAGGTAATTTATCATGCAGATAGTGTTACAATATCTACACGGAAATGAGCTCACATTAATTTAATATGATTTATGAGTTGTGAGGCCTAATGATTTTGAATGGTCAATATGTAATTCAAGTTAAATGACATGATTGAAACGAAAATAAGGAGGTTGGTTTGTAGTTCCAGTGAAGTTATTACGTGAAAGTGGCTTTTATACAAAACTAAAATCAAGGCTCTAAAGCCAGAGAACAAATGAACTTAAGACCACTGTAAACATTTTTATAAATGCTCCATTACTCTCAATTAAAGGACGAACTACAAAAAAGAAACACGACTGAGATTCTCCTCTAAAAACTTCATACCCTTCATAGTTTCGTATATGGCTTGCTGGTCTATCTGTGCAAGATTAGTTGAGCTGTGGAACGAATGAAATCCCACTTAGAAGCTGTGAATCTGCTCTATTTGAACATGGAACCTTCTCTCCCACTTAGGGAGATCAGGGCCGGAGGACTCATAAAGCTTTAATATTAAGAAAACACATAATTTAAGCTACCCTGGATGTGGCTTTAGAAATTAATAATCCAACATATATTTTTTTTTTTATCAGCTTTTTTATCATATTTCATGTAAAAGCTGCTAAGGTCTCTGACTGAATTTTGCTGTTTGAACTCTTTGCAGACAATCACACTTGTCCTGTTGATCAGTTCAAATGCAGCAACAATCGCTGCATTCCCAAAAGATGGCTTTGCGATGGAACGAATGACTGTGGTAACAATGAGGATGAGGCCAACACTACATGCTCAGGTACGTACAGTACGACTTGTATGTTTGTCTCAAGCCGTTTAATCATGTGAACTCTGGAGAATGTCTGGAGAATGTCTGGAGAATCCGGTCAGAACATTGTGGAGCACGCAACGGGAGATTGTCCGTGTCGGATGCATTTTAACTTACTTGAAATACTTTTGTTTGGTTTAGTTGAGGGATGGCGCCTGGGTAGTGACACCCGGGCACAAAGCCGATTTGTAATGTTTGTCATAATAACCATGTCTTTACAGATTACAGATCATTTAGCAGATGCTCTTATCCAGAGCGACTTACATTGAACTAACTACAGGGACAGTCCTCCTGGAGCCTCTCAGGGTTGAGTGCCTTGCTCAGAATCAGAATCAGAATCAGAATCAGAATCACCACCACCATATCTCTTGTTCCTTGAATTTGTCTGACAATTTCAGCCCTTAGATGCAGTTAGATATTTTCTTTGTATTTTTCATGTAAATGACTTTTCTTCACTCTTGGATGGTTGTTTTTTTTTTTTTTTCGGCTTTGCACAATCTGCGATGGAAACGTCATCAACACACCCACTCGATCGCAGTGATTTATCTATGAAGTCCATTTAATGTCCGGTTTGAATGATTCGGACTTTTGCGTTCTCACATACAGCCCCTCCGGAGAATGTTTAAATCATTTCAGGGTTGCTGTGCATGTATGCAAGCGGCTCTAGAGTCAGTGTAGCTTTGGCTGATGTTTCATCATTTTACAATTATATTGCCTGCGTATAACAGTAAATATTCCTTAATTTCAGCATTATGACAAGATCTGCCATCATTTTCAATCTGTTTACACTTCAATCATTCATTTATTGTTCTGACATAGTGGTATCAGAACAACATTTTGTGGTTCCAGGATCAACTGTTGCTCAGTTGAGTGATACTTTTGTAACTGATTTAGTTATACATTTCAATCAAGCTTATTATGCCTCGCAGCTCTCGAGTAGCTTCAGTGCAATGCAATCAATCTCATTGTGCGAGAGCACTCTCCAGTACCAACGAGTTGTAGCACCTACAATAGGCAACTGTATTGTACGTCAGGAACACTTACAGTATATCACATTGCCTCCCATAACCTCAATGGTCCCTCTCAGGAGCTTTTTCTTATCCTTAGAGGGTCAATCAATGAGCATTAGCTAGAGGATGATTAATGTTCCCTCATCGTCCGATTGACACACATATCCAACATCTGCAAGACATCCCATGTCTGCTGTCCATGCACGCTCACCATGGCTGTGCAACATGTTACTGACAGCCCGTCAAGCAACAGCACATTTCCCATGGCTTTCACACCTTCCCTGCTCTGCTGTGTGATTGAGTGATAAAAAGTTTGCACTGGGTGGACATTGACATCCTGGTGATGTAGTGATCATTAGGAGTTGTTGTGCACATCCTGCATTGACTTATGCATGTGTGATTGAATTATGTGGCTTCTTTTCTCAGCCCGGCCCTGTCAGGCCGACCAGATCTCCTGCCAGAACGGACGATGTATACCTCAAGCCTGGAGCTGCGACCGGGAGGATGACTGTGGGGATATGTCAGATGAAATATCATGCAGTGAGTCACACATGGCTCTTTGCCACATGTCATTATGGGCCAGCTCTGTGAATGAATCGAATACTAATAAGGGAAAAAGGGCAATCACTAGTTGTGTACTTTTCACAGTTTAAAAAAGGATATGCCTAAATGGAGTATATTTAAAGCAACAATGAGTAAGATGTTTTTTTTTTTTTTCTAATAAGATATCTCTGAAGAGTGATAGGGTTGTCAAGTCACCCTGGTGCTTATTGATTACATCATTAGGCAGGGGAAATTTCAAAACTCATTCGACACTTGGAACTCTCAAAATGTGACTCTATAATTTATGAAGTCCACTCTGCCAGAAACTTGTCAACATTCACTGTTTTGCCTCTAATGGGTAGACAGAAAATATGCCCTGAGCAGCACTCACACTGGATAATTTGATGTAATGTGTGCTTTATGAAAAAAGGTTTCTTTTTTTCTCCCAAATGTTCTTAAATGCTCAAGACCAAAGAAATTCAATTGCAGACTAAGATGGGAATAACTGGACCTGTTCACTTATTATTTGAATTCCCATTGTACATTACAGTTGCCGTTCTTATTGTGATGTATGAAATCCACACCACAGTATGTCCAGATATGTGAAGTAGAGGCAAAAGATTTTGGTTTTATCTAATGAGTGGCATGGCTCTAGGGATGTCTGCCGGTAAAAATATCTTAAAAAACTATTAGACTGATTGCAATGAAATTTGGCACAGATTGGGATGGTGCCCACTAGCAAAACAACTAATGCTAATACTTACCCCTTTTTGTGACTTCTTGAATATTTTGCTTGTCTTTCGCATTTGCTACCTTATTCAATTGAGAGAGTTTTAGGAGTTAAAATATTGATGCCGTGTTCTTTCTCCAACTCGACATGCCCTCACTGATGGCATCAGCTTAAAGGGGTGGTGCTGAGTAAACTGCATACTTTTGTGCAGTAGTTCACTTTTCTTAAGTCATGTCTCAGTGGTATTACACAAACTGTCAGCTTCCGTTAGTAAAAGTGGCAGCCTGTGTTCTGCGTTAATCTTGAAAAACATAAATGATAAAAAAAAATGAAAAAAACATGGCACGCCATGATGGCCTGAGATTTTTGGAGTTCTTTGAAGATGTATTTAACCTTTTTTACCCAGCGGAGAAAAAAAAGAGCTCTTTAGTGCAGAACAAATATGTTTTCAGCGGGGAAGTTGAGCTGGATGAATTACCAGCATACATTTAAAAAGATGGGGGTAAAGGATTTTAAGATTCCCCTTTAATCACTACTTGTATTAAATCAGCCTTTTTACAGTGATAGATGTTTGCCAAACGCTGCACTGCGCTGTATCGCCTCAGCCTCCCTTTGTGTGTCCTAAGCTGGTTCAATACGCAGTCACAAACAGCCAGGGTGTAAGCAGTAATTAAAGTTCATGCTCGGCTTCATTCAATCATAATCAAGCTGTGCAGCAAAACATATTCTCTCCCTTACTGTTGTCTGAGCTTCCTCAGGCATTACTTCTCTGTGGGCACTGTACTGTGCAGCGCTGGCAGCTCACTTAGCTTTAGTGGAACTACTGTGGGTTTTAGAACACCTGAAGCTCAGTGGTGGCCGCCTTATAGATTGATGCTAATTTGGATTTTGTTTGTCAGTAGTTTAGTAGTTGTCACCCGGTGTCTCATCTCTGTTCTCTTGAAGCCGTCATTATTTATGGATGCCTGTGTTCCATTTTTTGCCAGGCTCACTGTTTACTTGAAACCTTCATTATTTATGGATGTTCGTGCTTCATTTTTAATGAATGTTAAATTCCAAGCAGTCATGCGCTGTCAGTGAGACCTAACATATTTGTGAGAAATATAGAAGACACTTCTCGGATAAAAATACAATATGTCTTCTCGACAGCGCCTAAGGTATTCCAGGCAGCAGCAGCAGCAGCAGATGCCAACAAATCAATTCAAATGTAGACTTGCATTTCAAACTGAAGTCAATAAAGTTTCAGGCATTCTGTAAGGATTTTTGAAAAGTACTGTATATACAGTATCTCAAAATTGGAAACAAGAATGGTATCTGATGGGAATACGAACGTTAACCCTGACAATGTCAATAGTCCACAAAATGCAGTAGAATCTGCACTATACTTACTGCAGGACTGGTAGACAATATTGATGCTAAAACGTAGACCAATTTAGTTCATGAAGTCTCCCTGTCTCCAGTGATGGATGTTGGATCAGCTATTGGCTGACTACAGAAGTGGTGTTTTGTTTTTACCAGCTTCCCTTGTCAAGTTAAGTTTAGACACATATTGTAATATATCACTTTCATGTACAGTATATTGTCTCAATTGTCTTTAATTTAAACTTTAAAAAAAAAAAAACCCTCAACAGACAGAAAGTGGATGAAGCTCAGGGAGACAGGGTAGGTGATAAACAATTACAAAAATAAAAAAGTGGCTGTCACTGCATTGTGATTGTAACACGTCAACCCATGTCATTTGATATTCACAATAACGTCCAGAAAAGTATCTTACAGAAGCATCATTTGTCTTACCCTCTCTGACGTAAACACCCAATGAGGACTCGAATCAAAGTATTTTCAGAGTTCCTATCCTCTGAATACAGACCATGTCGGCTCAACCATGTCATGACTGTTGCAGCTCTTGATTGTTTTTTTGTTTTTTTCAGGGCCAAGCATTTTTTTTTTTTTACATGTATAGTTGTGTTATTGGAGGCATTGATCCAGAGAGGACATGTGAAAACAAAACTTGTTGTGAATGAAACATGGCTGTGCAAGGCTCCCGTTAGTACAAAGCATTAATCAAAAGAGGAATTTTTGATTCTTCTTTTACTTTACATTCCATTTCCATCCAGGGCCACCTATAACACTCACTCTAAACAAGTATTTTTTAATTTAGAAATAGGGGCTCCAAGCAGGTCACAGTAATCTCTGAAATATCTTTTTGGTTTCGATCGCAAACGTTGGTACATACTGTACATTCATGGGTTCCTTGTGATGAATCCCAATGACATTGCTGATCCTCTGAGTTCACCTTGTGAGCCTGTGCGTGCTTGATTCCTTTCTGTGCATTAGAAAGTGCTGCACGATTACAGATGACTCAACGATCTCAACCACATAATACATTTTGGTTTCATTTTCAATTATACTAAAGACATGTGGTATACTTGAATAATGGGGAGACTTTGGTAGTCCACATTAAATACAATGACAGATGTGTAGAATTGCAATGCAAGTATTGGTTTAGCTTGGCTTGTCCTTAACATATACCTGTATTCAAACCTTTTCAGCCTTCCCCACCTGTGAGCCGCTCACCCAGTTCAGCTGTTCCAACGGGCGATGCATCAGTGTGAAGTGGCATTGTGATTCAGGTGACCTTTTTAGGTTACTCGTCACAAAAATCAAAGCTTGTTAACAAATACATTGTGTCTGTTGATTCCACCATTATATTTATCAGCCATGATCTTTTGTGAGCTCACACCGTTCATGAGCGTTTGTGCGTGTGTATAGACGATGACTGCGGAGATGGCAGTGATGAGGCCGGCTGCATCGAGTCCTGTGCCAACACCCAGTTCCAGTGCACCAGTGGTCGCTGTATCCCAGACCACTGGGCCTGTGATGGTGACAACGACTGTGGGGACTTCAGTGATGAGAACACGACCTGCAGAGGTGGATCAGCACGTAAGAATGCCTGCATTGCCTTTTAAAAAAGCTGGAAGTGTTGAGTCGGATGAAACGTAAATAGACTAACTCATCCTCTCTAACATAAGATGACCCTTGTTATTCATGCTGACATGAAAACATTAGTACCATGAAGACAAAGTATGTGTAATAACCTCATTATATATTAAGTCATCGCTGGGATTTGCAATCTTTTAGTTTCTTGAGAGATCTGCCTCACAGCAAAAGTTGTTTGGCAGCACCTTTGTGAGAGTGTATCTTCCTTTATATCTGTTTTAGTGCGCTAATGATTTTAATTGCAAGTCAAATCATGTTTAAATTTAGATGTTGTAATTACACGTTTAACAACTAATCAGCTTGAGTCCAATAACTTTGTTTTCACACTCACGTGTGACTAATCTTATCTTCACTGTTCGGGGGGATTTTACCATCAGGAGTTGAATCATTTAATCTAATTACCACAGAAAGCTCGTGCAAGCTCCTAGAAACTCACAGCTCACTTGCTTGTCACTAGAATGTGTAGACTATTCATCAAACCGTTTCCTGATGGGAACTGCAGGCTTCTCCACTCCCCCGTGTCTGCTTCTGCTTTTACCCCAGGGGATTGAAGGATTGAAGGATTCAAAGGATTCAAAGGCTTTATTGTATGCACAAAAACTACAGGGTAGTTGATGGCAATGAAAATCTTAAATCCCAGGCTCCTCCAACAATGCAACATACAGTATACTGAAGACAGACAATGAAATGAAGTAATAAAGTTATAAAAAAGTGCAATAAAAATAGTGACATAATGATGCAAATAAAATGCAGGAATAAATAGATTGTATACATATAAAATAGGATAAGATAAAACAGACCTGTAAAATGTTAAATATTGTACACTGGAATGAAATACCGTATACTGTAATAATACATTATACATTACGTTATGTGAATATGTGGAATAAATAGTGAAGTTCACGCATTACATATGTTCACATAACATACGTAATGCGTGAACTTCACGAAGATCAGGAGTTCAACAGGCGTGTGGCCTGTGGGATAAAACTGTCCCTGAGTCTGGTGGTCTTGATACAGATGCTGTGATACCATCTACCAGACGGCAGCAGATGAAACCGTTTGTTGCTGGGGTCATGGGGGTCTTTAATGATCCTGTGTGCCTTCTTCCTACGCCGCTGAATCTTAGCTTTGCCTCGGCTGTTGGGGAAATGTTCTTTGGTTTTGACTTTTAAGTATAAGAAAACCATCTGTACTGCATGCTCAAATCCCATGATTTAAATTAATGTATGAAAAAAATTGTAAGAAGCAGTTTGGTGTTATTGGAGTTCTCTTGGTGTTATTTGGTTTCAAACTTTTTCATATGATTGAAATATAGAGGGTTTGCACGGGATGTCACCCGAGGCGGAAGTCACTGCGGTTACGCCCACTGAGTGTTCAGCTTGAATGTCACAAAAAAACATGTCTAAAATTGAAAAGAGCTGTTATGCAATGGACGGTACGGATAGAATCAACAAGAATTTGGAGCCATCTTTTTACAGACCTGCCTAAAGCTAAAGAAAAGAGAAGCAAATGGGTCAACTAGAATCCAGGCGAAAGATTTTTGTTACTCGTAAAGTGCAGTTAAGTTTTTTTAAATTGATGACTAACACACATAAAACATAGCTTAACATCGACTGCATATTATAAAAGTACAAAATCTGGCTCCACTCTAACTCAAAAAGTTCACGGACAAAACAATTGTCTTTTGCTAGTCCAGTTTTCACCACATGTACAACATGCTAATGTTATTAGCTTAGGCCTAAGGAATTTTACCTTGCATAAATAAGCCAAGCAATTAGCGGAGTTGTGCTCTACTTGTAGCGTAACAAATTATTATTTATGTATTTTTTTACTCACCGCTGGATGCTTTGAGTCACTGCATTTCGCCACAGAAGAGCATGTTTGACTCCTTTACTGCATGCGCGTTTTTCCAAGACGATTATCATTCCTGGCTACATTTCCATGTCCATGGTTGACCGCTGGTTGCAAGGATCACTGTCGAGTCCAACTGCCTTTAATTTAATCAGATAATCGTTTGTTTTACTCCCGTTCTTCGCAGTTTCCACTACCAATGGCAGCCATGTTGCAGGATGTTATTTTGCCCTTTCGCCACTCAGTCCACTTCCGGTGGGAAAGTGAAGTCAGCGCATACCCTCTATACAATGTCGTTCCTTTAAAATGATTCATAAATATTAAGCCACTAAGAAAACATCACAGAAAATGCGGGATGTATTTCACGCTGCCATTTGGTTTACAAACTTATTCTCGCTACTCCAAGACCTGCAATGCACCACATGCAACATAATAGTGCAGCGTTACCAGTTTTCTTTGCTTCGTAATGAACCCCCGCTGGGGAAAGGAATAGTGACCAGAGTCTTTAAACAAGACGGGCACATCTTACAGACATAACAACTTCCTTCTTTGGAACCAGCTGCTCTGTTATTGCTGCCAAGTGCACCGCTTGCTAGCATAAATATTTGTAAACAAACAGTAAAAGATGTCTTGTAAAATAATAATTCAATACTGTGGTGCCTTTTCTCATGACAATGTGCTGTAGATCTGTGAAGCAGTAATCGCTGAATGACTTTTCTTTCAGTGTTGCCATCTGTGATCGAGTGCAGTGGAGAGGAATTCCACTGTGTCACAGATGGAACCTGCATCCCAGAACGCTGGAGATGTGACGGAGACAAGGACTGTGAGGATGGGAGCGACGAGAAAGACTGTGAGGGCACCAAAAGGATGTGCGACCCCAAGGCCAAGTTTACGTGCAAAGATACAGGTAGTGAATGCAGTACAATGCTAAACATCACACTTACTAGGTCAGCAGTGAAGGCTACATTGACAGAAGTTATCTGTGTGTAAAAGGATGTTAAGGGTTGTGCTTCCTTTTTACGTTTACTGTGAATTGTCATTGTGTTTTAGTCAAGAAGCAGTGAATGAATAATTGATACGGACAGATGTTACACGGTGGCGAACTATCTTCCAGAAGTTTTAAATGAAGTCTGACACATGCAAACACTGTCATAGTGTTGATTTTTACACTTCATTAGCCAACTGACGTTGACTGTGGGCATGTCTGTGGTATAAAATCATAACCCGAGGCATAGAAACTAAATTCCGCTCGCATTTGAGTTCAGTGAGTAAATATTGCATCATTTGTCTGAGACAGATGTAGTAGTGTAAGCACCATGGCAGCCTGGCTGAACTAATTTGAGCATGAAGGACAGTAACAAACAGCAACAGAGAGAGTGCCTAATCAGCTGACTTGATTATTGACTATAGTATTGCGTTATACATGGAAATGATGGGAAGACACATGGAATATAGACAGATTTTCCTAATCTTTTTACTTTGTGTGTGGGCAACGTCATAGAAAGTCATCAGAAACAATAATTAATTTCCCTTCTAAATGAAGCACAATGGTGTGGAGTTTGGACACAGCCTTAAGGTTTCATGCATAGATTATTTTATATTTTTTTAAACGAGCCGTTCAAATTTTTCCGGACTTTCACGGTACTTAACGTTCACATTGAGAGATGTAATAAACAACATTTTTACTCCAGTCTTTTACTCGGGTCTCAGGAGAGGAGGAGGATATCTCAGCCGTTTCATGAACATTTCTTTTGTATGTATCAGTTATAAATTAAGCTGCCAAATGTCTCTCTTCCCTTTCAGAAAGGCTTCACTCTCTGACAGGCTCTAGAGGCTTAACCATTTTCGACTTTGGAGCAGCGCAGTGAAGTTTGCATCTACAGTAATTGTTCGACCAATTAGGACAGACCATTTAAACAGCCTGGATAAACTCCCCATGTACCCAAACTTAGCATCCACTTTCTTTCTGCAGCTAAAAGGAGAAGGTCAGAGAAATATTCAGTTGCTTTCTGTCTTTAGCTCTACAGCTTTCTGCTCATCCCTTGACAGTATTATCACGAATGGAGGCAATGCTGCGTGGTGAAGGGTTGGTTAGACCACGCAATTATTATTCACTTTAATTCTGCAGTGTCACACCCCTGTGCACTGGTGCAGTTTGTTCTGTCCTCCTCAGAAGAACAGAGTGCCCTCGCCAACTATATACAAAAGAGTTTCTGGAAGGGGCCATCTTAACATCTGACAGATTAAAGGGAGGACAAGTTGTATTTCTTTATATATTTAAAAAATGTCCTCAGATAAAGCGAAGACCTTTGCCCAGTTTGAATGCTGGGTATATGGATCCTTTTTTCTTGATCATTTCCACCTTTGGGGATGGATGAATTTCCTCGTGTGAAAGATAAATCGCAAACAAAGATAGGGATTTTCAATGTGGAGCTTGTGTTCAATGCAGCAACACAACTAAACAAACTTGGTTGAGACACCCACACGGTTTGTTTGTGAACATTCCTGTTTGGAAAATGGATACGTGAGAAAAAGAAAGCTCAACAGAGAATTGCTGAAAATACAGTAAAAGTACAACAGTAGATATTTTATCCAGCTGCACTTTTCATAGAGATGAACCATCTAATTCCTCTCATTAAATGTATTGGAATTGAGAAGGTATCTTAATGAAAGCAACACGGTTAGGCTAGATTGTTAAATGAGGAATTATATTTCATACGGATTTGTCAGTTCAGAGGTTTCCATTACATTTTTGTAAGAGGAGGAATATGTTGAAGTCAACTGTTGATGGACGTTTAAATTAGTTTGGGTTAGCCATAGGGCTAGGAGATGTTTAATATACTTGGTTTTGAACGAAACCGGTGTAATACTATGACATGTACTATTTGGTGTTGAAAAATGGAGATTTGCTTTCAAGAGATAATGTTGTATTGTAAAAAAAAAAAAACAAAAAAAAAAACATTTTGATGTTGTGTCTTCTTGTTTGCGGTCATTCACAAGTGCTGCCACATTGTCTAGGCCCCAGACAGCAGAGATTTCTGAGTGAGCATGCGTGAGGAGTGAATGCAGGACGTATGACAAATAAACTACAGGCTTAAGCATACAAAAGAATAGTCCTTCTGACTGAAATTAAGCCGGAGCTTATTTTCTTGTAGAAGCAGCTCATGTTTCAGGCCCCTCAATCATGTGCTTACTGTTCAATCTGGCAATACCCCCCTCAGGGTAGCAGAGCATCCAATGTTCACAGGCTCAGTCCAGGATCACTGCCTCAGGCAAAATGGATGGGATTTTTTTTATAAAAGTCAGTGTCTCCAGCTCATGGCAATGAGGAGTAGGTTGGGTTGGGAATGCGTCTACCTTCATCCATGTATTACACTTTGAATAAGCTTGCAGTGCTTAAGAGAAGTGCTCTGAAACTGTTCAATATGAGAAGCAAAATAGCTCACCTCTCCCATCTTCTTCTCAACCATGACTGGTGAAGTTGGCAGCTACTGGCTATTCTAGGGCAGCATTTCTGGTTGTTGTAGATTGAGGATCTAATAGCTACATTAATGTGTTAAGTATTACACAGATTCATGTACTGATTCATGAAAACACACAAATGTGTCGTTCAGAGTGCTCTCCTGCAGTGGCGAGTGGTTCATCCTATACAGCTCGTTAGAAGGCTCCATCTGTGCTAATACAACTTGGGTTACAATCTGTAACCTTTATACTCGGCCGTCAAGTGAATTTGGGATTTATTCATTCATATTGTAGTTGCGTGTAGGCTGCTCCAGAGTCTCAGTTTAGAATCCCGGGTGCATTCGAAGCGATTAATTGTTTAATATACTTGAGATCAAATTAAAAAAAAATGTATTCAGCAAAAATAAAGAAGGATGAAACTTGCATGGTGTATTAGGTGTATTAATCTGTGTGTAATTAATACACATAAATAAACACATGAACATATAAGTATGGAGATTTTTATCAGTGTATTATTAGTAACCTTAATGATGAGAAAAGTCAAACAAAAAAGCAGCCACAACAGCCATGAATTTACTCATCCATTATTTAAAAATAAGTCTTCAGCCATGCGTAGAGGAGGGCCCAACATAAATAAAATAAGTTACCATCTCTGTAGGAAATCCATCTGTGGATGTGCTGCATTTTTGTTGAATAAAGATAAAACTTTTAGATGTTTGAGTGTTTCTATATTTGGCAGGAGTATAAAAAATATATTTCCTACTCAAAAGTACTATGTTTATTATAGCGACTCAGAAACATCACTTTTGTGCCTCCCACTATCCTCCCTCCCTCCCCCCCTTACTTTTTCTTTTTCAGCCACATTCTTGTCCCCTTCTTTGCGCTCGTAAAACACATCAAGTTGAAGTTGTGAGATTTCATTCAAGGTGAAATTGCCAGAAACAAGACTGGTTAATTCAGTCATACAAATGATTAACCTCCTTGTCCATGTGCATTACCAAAACACACACATTTAGATGACACTTAGAATGGAACATTTCTGTGCCCCAAGTGTCATCCATATTTTACGCATGAAAAGCTCGGGTACTTTTATAGCCTATGAGCTTGCATTTTTGCATGCAAATGCACTGGCATCATTTTAGGCATTCAGAAAACGAAGGGCTAAATCAAAAGTGTCATCTGACAATTTTTGTATGGACTGCTGGAGAGCTCAGAAGTGATGGGAAGCCAAACAGACACAAAGACACACCTGATCTCAAACAAAATCCACACACTCACAGCAGTCGCTTCAGCCTCCCACATCGGTTTGTACTGATCCGGCACCGAGCATAAACCAGTGGGATCCCAAAGCCCTATGATGTAGCTTTGATGGAAAAAGTGTAAATTGGCATATGTTGCGATCCAGGCTTCACCTGGGAGCATGCAAAAAAAATGATACATCCCAACGTCTGTATTGTTTCATTCCTCGGCCCCCTCAGTGATTCCACCTACCTCTTTTCCAACCTGCACGGTCAGGGAATTGCAGATTACGCTCTAGTGAGGCTGGGTGTACAGAATATTGATCTTGTTTGGATTTATTCATCAAGTCGAACATTTAGCACAGAACTGAGTAAAGAGTTTGTTGTTGATTGTGGCCCCCTGGGGGAAGAAAATGTTTATTACAAAGATTTGACTGAGTAATGAAACATTTGTCTAATCTAAATTTGGAAAATGAAAGCACTGAATGTACCAGTTAGAAGCCCTGCAAGATAAGGCAGGAAACCTTTTTTTGGAAGCACTTCATCATCCAATACTTGCTACAATGAGGTTACATCCTCTGAACTGCAGTGCAACTGGGACCCCTCCAATTCACAATTATTATGCACCTAAAAAAAAAATGTTAAAGTCTGCCTATCTCCACATTTCATTCTCTACAGGCAAATGTATCACAAAGAGCTGGGTGTGTGACGGCGACATTGACTGTGAGGATCGCTCGGATGAAGAGTCCTGTGAGTCCGCCGTCTGCAAGCCCCCCAAGTACCCATGTGCCAACGACACCTCTGTGTGCCTCACGCCTGATAAGATCTGCAATGGCAAAGTGGACTGTGCAGACCGCTCGGATGAAGGACCTATCTGCGGTAGGTTTGCTTTTTCTGTGCAATCATATCTTTTTTTTTTTTTTTTTTTTCATCCTGCAAGATGCTAAAAATGATACCCTTCACAAATACATGGCATGCAGTATGAATATGTGTTTGCTGAATATCTCATTCCACCACCATTGACATTAATATGCTGTCATAATAGCTGCCATACAAGATTTTGGAGGTTAGTCACTGACCTGCCTGTCCCAGTTCTTTTCCAGAGTTGTTTGATGAGGTGGAGGTCAGGGCTCTGTGCAGGCTCGACACATTCTTCCCCACCAAGCATTAAAGAAAAAAAAAAAACATTTATTTTTGGACCTGGCTCTGTGCATTCCATCCAACATTTTATTTTCAGCTGCTAATTTGGGTCTCGGTCACGGTGGCAGCAGGCTAAGGCAAGGTAGCCCATTCAGTTTGTCCCTGTGCTTTGGCCTTTCACAAACTGTGGCCACAAACTAGGAAGGACTGTGTTTGTCAAAAAAAATAAACAGCCCCCGGCCAAAGGTACACGGAAGTATGTGGACGGATTTTTAAACACTCATCCCCCTTGTAAAAAAATGTTTTCTACAGCAGTTGTCAGTTAATCTCATTGTGTCAGTTACAATAGATTCCAATAGTCCAATGGTGAGCACTTACAAATGACAAATTGTACTGTACAAACATGGTCAGTGTGTCCCAAAATATACTACCACTGAATATACTACTTATTCCTGAACTTCTGACCTCCGAGTAGTGGGCTATAGACTAACAAGTATGACTTTGAGAAGTTTGTATTGATTTTTTTTATTACTTAAAGTTATAAAAAAACATGGAATCCATTTTTACCAACAAAATTCAAGCTGACCATAGCTGCTTTTCTTCACAGAGAGCTTTTTATAGCCACGCTAAAAGCCTACAGGGGGTAAGTGTTGAGACTCAAAAGATATATTTTGGGTGAAGATTCACTTTAAAGTGAACAGACTAACAAAAACTGTCAAAAATAATGACTCCCAGGAACTTTCAGGCATTTTGGATGTGGCATTTCTCCCACTAACATTTCTTGCAAGGATAGACACACTGGAGTTGGTTGGTTTATTGAGAAAATAAAACAAGCAAAACAACGACAAATTAATAAACCACATTTACACTGCAAGCGTAAACTGCAGCACATTCTTCTTCTTTACTCATATATATATATAACTCTTTATTCTTCACAATTTACTTGTTTTATCAGCTTTGCAGAGTTGCAAAAAAATTAATTGGAAAAGTTGAAGCACTGTCACACCCTCCAATTTTCACTGTCGACGCTCAGGACACGTTCCCTGCTGAGGCACCTCGCAGCACTCGTGCTAAGTCTCACTTTAATTTTTCATCTGATGTTATATCATTGGACGTTGAATAAAAATCTCCCAGAGGGGTCCCGCTATATCTACTCCCTCGCATAGAGAAAATAAAGTAATACTCTGGCTTCCCGATGATGGCAAATGTCAAAGAGCTTGTCCAGCAGCCTTCAGAGGGAAGAAACGGATCTCATGTGACTAGCCCCAGCCATCTAATCTCTTAAAGTGAGCAGTGTAAACACAGAAGTTCATTTTCTACAGCATCACTAACCGAGCCTCAGGGGGGCCCTACAGGACCTTTGAGTGTCTGTGTTATTGGAGCTGAAAAGAGGGCTTCTGCCTGCTCATAGACAATTATGTGTTCAGAGAGACATTGAGAGTCTGATTGATTTGTACCAGCTCAGTGGGACTCACACCCACCTTTAACAACTGTGACCACAACCCCCCCCCCCTCACACACTGAGAGAGTCTAATGCTGTTCTTGCCCACCTTGAAAAGACAGTGTTAATCACGGTGGGAATAGACCAATATACCATTCCAACTTGACCTGGCAGCTGCTAACAAAAGCCAGGTGTGGGAGAAAAACAACTTCCTAACAAGATGAAAAAGCACAGATTTAAGACATGTCCGTCTCTATATCACTTTTGACAGGAACAGTACATAATGCTATTTTTCCTGTTTGGTTTTTGAAGCATTGACAGAAATAACCACCAGGTCAAAACCTCAGAAAATCTGCTGTATGAAAGCGTTCTGATTAGGTCTTTATCTTCATTATATCCTAAACACACTCCTCAATCTCAATTTCTGAGTTGAAAATATGTTATCCTTGTAAAATGATGTTAAAACATCAAACCTTTTAGATTTCGTGCAGTTATTGGCCACTACTGTGTCTGTAACATTCAGATATCTTACAGAGCCACCACACATACTGTATTTTTCTCACCACTCTTTTAAATATCTGCCTCTCTTAACAGTGTCTGTACGGTTCCCAAGTATTTGTTTTGCCTTTTTCACCCCAGATATGTGTCTCGTAGCCAGAGGTGGCTGCAGTCACCAGTGCACTGTGGCACCAGGGAAAGGGGTTGTGTGTTTGTGTCCCCCTGGGCTTCACCTGGACTCCAGTAACAAGACATGTGAGGTGGTGGACTACTGCAGCCGTCACCTGAAGTGCAGCCAGGTGTGTGAGCAGTACAAGACCACGGTGAAGTGCTCCTGTTATCCAGGATGGACGCTCGACCAGGACGGAGACAGCTGCCACAGCACAGGTAACAGACCTTAGTTTTTTTAATTCTAGTTTATTTCCAGTTGGCTGCCGGTATATAGTATGTGGCTGTGGTTTATCCTCGGGCACACTAGTGACTCTGAAATATTTTGATTCTGAATTGGAATGATTGTTAGACCGTAGTCACAAGTGTGTTGGTGCCTTTAATCAAAAACAAGAGTTTTCAGTATCACTTATTAATGCAAGACTCACACCATAGATGAAAGAACGTTGAAAGAAAAACAAGAAAAGTCAAACTTACAGAATTGGAAGGCTCTTGTGGTAGTGCTGAGAAAGTGGAGAGGTAGTCTGAAGAATAGTAATATGTGTTGATTTAGGGTACTGTCAGGTCAAATTCAATCAGTTTCAAATCTGAAGAGGCATCTGGGCGACGAGTCCTGTCTGTTTCTATCTGAACTGATGCTGAGTGAGGGGAAGCGTGTTCTCCGTTCTCAAACCACCAGAGCTTTGTTTCTTTCGCACAACTTCACCTCAGACCTAATCCCATGGAGACACAAATGTTTTGCCAGTGTAGTATCACATTATAAATTCAAACTTTCCGCTTTTCCCTTATTGAATAATGTATTTGATGAGACCGCTCTGTAACTGTATTGAAATACAATAGTTACACACACTTGGTGTTGGCTTGTCACGTTCAGATTTATGGACCTCGTTTTGATTACTTGTTTCTCTATTTCACTCCGAGATTGATGGCAGTTGCATCTCTAATCTTACATTAACGCAGGGAAAAGAATACACAATTTTCTCCCGAAGCCTATCAGAATTCTACCGCTTCATCATAAATCAAATTTTGCATACAACACAAACATTCCAATTTATTCTTGAGTGAGGTATTATTGTATTCTTTGTGAAGTCCCAAGCACGCATACACTCCTGCTTTTCCTTTGCACATCTCAGGAATAAAAGATTTGCAAGTAGAAATATTCAATCCGGTTGCATTGCAGCTTTTTTTGGTTGCAACACAGAAATGTGTCATTGAAGCAAGGACACTATTTTAATTGCATTTTTACAGTTCTGTTCCCTGAAGTATGATTTTGTGGAGAACGCTGTGAAGAGTGAAAAGTTTTAGTTGTACAAACATTTCTCAGAAGCGGAAATAATCTTACTGATTGAACTAAACCTCGGTGGGCAAGGCCAGAGAAGTTCAGTATACAAGCAGTGTTGCCAGCTTTAGGACTTTAGATTTAGCGACTTCTTAGAGACCCTGCAAAATGTATTACTCAAAAGAGACCACTTTCAAATGTATCTACTTTTTCAGAAAATGGAAAAATGTAATGTGTTGATTCCCAGAGTGTTTGACAACAAATTGGTTTGGCAGCAACTGATGCATATTAATGTGCACTACATGGTGGTTTATACCAGTGAGATATGTTTGAAAGTATGTCCTCTACACAGTGGATCAACAGAGAGAGAGAGAGCCAGCTTAGTGCAATAAATACATGAAACTAAATTAAGTTCAATTGTTTCAATTCCCCTACAGAATTTACTTGATTTAAACAAACCCCTTGTAATACATTTCCACCATATTGTGATGGGAAACACGTTGCATGTCAGTGACAGTTGAGTGATGGGAGCATTACTTATTTTGCAAGTTTACCAGCTAATGTTGCAACACAAAGTTAGCAACATAAATAGATAAAAAAAAATAGGCTTTTTTCACAGCAGAACTTATGTCACGGTAGCAAAGGTTGTATTGATAACATTTACAATGGCGCCGTTGTAGTGAAGTGTTCCAGTAAGCCATGACAGTGAGCCAGCATGCAGGATCAAGACCCTGAAACAGTGAAGTACGACACTGTTGGCTTTGTTAAGCTAATATTAAATGTGTCCACCTTTTCAGCAGAGAACATATTGAATATAGGGAAACATTTTCTTCACGTTCATTCTGAGTGCACCTTTAGACATGAGCTGGTACTGTAGGATGAAGAGGAGTGACTGAAGATTTACTGTAAGGGGTCTGGCGGTGAGCTAGCGGCTGAGGAGGTCAGATAATGTATAAGTTATCAGTTCAATGATAAAATGTGGCCTTGTCGGGGGGGGGGGGGGCAGGCATAACAAAACACAATTAAGTGCAAAACTTATCATTTAATTATTACATATATATGAAATTATTCCATTTTATATTATGCACTTTATTTATATTATTATTACATTGTAATATATATATATAATATAATACATAAAAATGTTTACAACAAATATTACCAACACAAAAAAAAATTACATTTATTATTTCTATGTGTGTGTGTGTGTGTGTGTGTGTGTGGATGTTTTCATGGGCGTGAGATCGCACTAGGGCTGAGCAATGTCAATGTTTTCACATGTTGTTTTGACTTCACACATAAAAGATTCCTTAGGTCAAATCCTAATTTCTCTACTACATTGTTTAGTGTTTGACAATACCATTTTCTCAGAAAATGTGTCAGAGTTTTACGTGTAGTGGTCATTGATACATTTCAGTCGCACTCCCGCTAAAGAAGAAGAGGGCTGTCACACCTCACTCGCACTTTCTCACAGTGTCCAATACTGTACATGGTGTCACACATTGTCGACTGACAATTTACTCAAAACAAAGCTCAGCCCTAGATGGAAAAATGGAACAGAAAAATACTGTGCTTCTTCCGTTTCTCTCTCCTTGGCCAGATCCCTTTGAGGCTTTCATAATTTTCTCAATCCGGCACGAGATAAGACGAATAGACCTTCACAAGCGGGACTACAGCCTGCTGGTGCCGGGGCTGAGGAACACCATTGCGCTAGACTTCCACTTTAATCACAGCCTCCTTTACTGGACAGATGTGGTGGAGGATAAGATCTACAGAGGAAGGCTCTCAGAGTCTGGCGGTATGCGTACACACAAGTGCAAATGTCCACATGCACAAACATTTGCAATATTAACTGTTTTGATGTATCGTCTAAAGAGAGTCATCTCGTCTGTGCTCCAGCAGCTGTAATGTAAGTGTGAGACACTGCCGATGATAGTGCTCTGTTTTACAATACTGCCATTACACACACTCAGGTCTGATGCAGTGAGTTGATATTTTTCTCTCCCTGCAAATTCATCTCCGGTCGTCGGAAGTTGAAAAATACTGCAGAACCAGAAGTCTTGAGCTGTTGAAGTACAGTATCTCCCCATCATAAAATGATGAATCAGAACTTCTCCTTCCCTCTCTATTTTTTTGTGGGTGGCAGTACATTCATTAGGTACGCTTGCTTTTATTTCCCTCTGCGGAGCCGTAGCAATCGCCTCTTAGATGTTCCTATTCCAACCTTTTGGGAGGCACACATAAAAGCCTCAGCATCTAAGAATAATTGTAAACAGCTAGATTATAAATATAGTGGAACAACCCCTTTGACGTGCTTGATGGAACCCTGTAAAAGCAATCTTCTAGTGTCGACTTTTGCATTGAGAATGTTTACCTAAACGCTGAATAGAGACACTAACCACCAATGCTGCCCCAATGCCACGTACATAGTCATGCTATCGTGTTGTTTCAGGGGTGACGGGGATTGAGGTGGTCGTGCAGCACGGCCTGGCCACCCCAGAGGGCCTGGCTGTGGACTGGATTACAGGGAAACTGTACTGGATTGACAGCAATCTGGACCAGATTGAGGTGGCCAAGCTGAATGGAGATATGCGCACCACACTGATCGCGGGAGGCATGGAGCATCCACGGGCCATCGCTCTCGACCCAGGCCAGGGGTATGTTACGCACTAACTCACACATACAGATGCTGCTGCTAGCTGTGCTATCCATCAGGCCCTGAGATTATTGGAATAGAGTAAAATTACAACCTCCTTGTATTTCTCACTTCTGCATCTGCCTTGATGTATGAAGATGTCTGCTGTGTTAAGGTCCATTAAGGCAGCAGATATAGAGTACATCAATAACAGTGCTGTGTGCTCCATTCCAGTAATGACAACTGATGTAGCTAATACCCCCCCAATCATTGCTCCCGCGCTATACGCTTTACTGCCCTTTCACTCTTGTTCCCCTTGGCATTGTTTTTCTTTAAAACATTAAAGCCCAATTAAATTGCCCAAAATATGCTTTTTTTTCTTATTTGTGCATCATACCCTCTGGGGCTATTCCAAAATCATGGTTGTTTATCCTGTTGAGATGCATAGGGAGGGTGTTTGTAGACTGACATTTGGCTCTGAAATGGCATCCTTTACTTTGCCCAGTCAGCAAGCAAGACTTGAAAACACCTATTACATTAATTGCAATTTCTTTTTCTTGGTACGAGTGTTATGATAAGCTTTTAATTTGTTAAATGAGGTTGTTGGATGACGTCACACCGGGTGTAACAGGCTTGTTATTAGCCTCTGATGGAACACACCTGGGAGGCTTAGATAGTGTATGTTGTTTTGGAACTTTGCCATCCACCCTTTTGAAATAAAACTGAATTAAAGAGGAAATGCTGACGAGGGACAAAGAGGGAAGTCTTTCCATCAGAGGCATGGCTCTTAGGTTGCGGGTATCTTAGCTTGTTTAACGCAACGTATATGCTCGTCATGTTATAATGCCAATATCTGGGTATCATGACACACCAACTTGTCAATTTCATTACAATAAGAAGCATATTCTTTTGGACAAGCATTGCATGTGTGCGTGCGTGAGGTGCGCATGTGTGTCTCTAATCTGTATGTGTCTGTCTGTGTGTGGTTACGTCTTTCTTACTTTTTAATCAGTTAATGCAATTAACCGAGCAGTGAAAGGTTTTATAGAGCCTTGTGGGAAGCACATTAAATCATAATTGTTTTGCATTTTGTCACTGCAGTTAACTGAAAGTAAACAGTTGGGAATATTTAACTGTTGGCATGGCCTTCAATTTGTGCAATATTTAATGATATCTTGTGAAGAGATACAATTTTATTTCAGCGTTCCGTGGCGCTTAAATCTGTTTTGGTTCTCCGATCACAGATAGTTCCGGACAGAAAGTGCTTTAGTCTAGCATTAGGATCGTAGCTGTGGGGACAGATGTGCTGTGGGTGATGGAAGCAACTCAGATCCAATTGTTATTACTACGTATCTTTAGGTGCTTGTTGTATTCTGTTAGCGTTGTGTATAACAATTGAAATGGTCGGTTTTCATACATCACGTGAACATGGATCAGTAAACTGTCTCGCACTTTTTCCCTCGGTAATCATAGTCGAGTTAATTTTGTCTTTACTGAATCATCATTTCTTCATGTGGGCACAGAGCAGCCGATCGATCCTTTATCCACTTGTAAAAGGCCCAGATAAAACCAAAGTGCAGCAAAAGCACTCGCCAATCATGATTTATGGGGCAGATAGATTAGACAGACAGTACTGACTTATTTTGAACATGGTGCATCGGTCGTAACATGTTGAATAAACCACTGCTTAGTCTGCTCTTTTTTGCAGTTTAAGATTTACTGATCTGTGTTAACTTGTTGCAAATCTAAATATTCTTTTTATAATAACAATAAATATAATTAGGATGTTTTATTATATTGTAGAATCCCAAGGCAGGAATGTAAGGACTCATTTAGGTAGGTTTTAAATTACAGTATTGAGTTAATGACAATGTTATAGTTAATATACATTTTTGAACATATTGCTTTTTCCCAGAGGTTGATTGCAATTACTTTGTTTATTTATTTATTTTCTTGAGTTTGTTTATTTCTTTTTCGTGTGCTTACATGTGCAACTCTGTCCACATATTTTCTTCAGTTCTTTTTTTTTTACAAAATAACAAATAATAACAAAAATAAAAAAGTGAATAGAATTAGAATGCTTTTTGAGATGCAGCATATCCATTTTGATGGCTATTGAATGTTGATTTACTATATCATGCAGGAAAGTGCAGGACAGTGCAGTTGCAGCTAGGCAACACAAATTGTTGCCTAGCTGCAACTGCTGTAAATTGGATAATTTAGTTCTACAAGGGGAGAAACAGATATGAAAAATGACAGAAAGCACTCAGCCACCACTGCAGAGACCCAGGTTCACCTCCCAGCAGCTACACCTCGGTCTTGGCCTGGTGCCCCTTCAAACGCTGCTGTCAGGGTTTGAAGGGGACAACAGGTGATGAAGCTGGTGAAGAATCATGTCCATGTCACTGCACTGTGACTCTACTGGTTGGTCAAAGAGCCTGGGTGGAGAAGGGTTCTGGGTGGAATAGCATGAGCTTTTATGCAGCTGAAGGTGCGATTACATTAGCCTCGCATTGCCATTGCAATTGCCCTGCACTCAGCCTTGAAAAAGAATGTAATGTCTTGATTTTTATATGAATAGTAAATACATATATAATATAGCGATCGTCAACTGTAAACACTGCCTGACAGTTATGCAGTTTTGGGTCTTACAGGCATGAACTGAACCGTGTGTCAAATACATGTTATTTGATATTATTTGAGGAAATACCAAATATTTTTTTGCACAGGCTTTTTCAATAGACTGTAGACAATAAGGACTTGGTCTCAGAGACGTCACCCATAGGTTTCTGAAGAGCTGTTGTGGAGCTCAAAGTTGGTGGCTCTGGCCGTCACCATTTTGGCAGTGATGACGCTGCATAACTCATAGGTAATTAAAAAATGGGCAAAGATGTGGATCGTCGGTGTAGCTGAGGCCACACCCTTAAATATGCACTAGTTCAAGTCTCAATATAACTTAAAAAGACCAAAACCGTGTTTGGTACCAGGCTCTAAACGTGTTTATTTCTGCTGTTAAGTTGGGCATCCTAACATGAGGGTGTATGGGGATTGACTCGCTTTTGCAACCGACCTCAAGGTGGCCAGCTATCTTCCACCTAACTGGTAGGCCTCTTGCCGCCCCGCTCCTCTTTTCATGTAAGTTTTATTTTATTTTATGGCAAAAAAATCACAACAATAAGGATAAAAAACAAACAGTTCTCCCTCATGGGATCTTCACAGCACAACTCAACATCTCAACAGCTGCATGGAAACACAGATGTGTTACATCAGCCCATTTGTGATTTATCGTAACGATATGTTTATTGACTGTGACAAAGTGTATTGCCGTCTTTCAAAAAATCATGGAACATTTCGGTCCAAAAGTAAATACATTAGAAGTGTAATTTTATCAGAGAATAATGACAAAGTAATTATCTGTTCATTGAAACAATTAGTTTTTTTATTTTGCTTAGCGCAAATAAATATATACAATATAAACATACACAATATAACATGTTTTTAGATGATATACAGTAGTAAAAAGTACAAAAATGTTTTAAGAAATTTCTCTGTTGTAGATGTGTTGCTAGCAGTTTACATTAGGTACTTTGGGTAAATGCATCTGAGAAGTAGTCAGTGCTTGTATACTGTGGCCAGTATATTTCAGATTAAACCAAAATCCAGACATTCCTAAAATCAATTTAACACTCTTAAGAAATGAGTAATCTGCTCATGCACTCTCCCCTATAGTACTCTTTCACATTTGTGAGGATGACTACTTTTCATGGTTGTACAGAGTAGGATTAATGGGTGCTTTTGGTGCCTAAAGGCGCATTTCCATTCCAGGGCAATAATTCTAATCTAATTACTTGAATCCACTCAAAGGAGTGGGTCATTGATCAGCGAGGCCGTATCAAGTGAATAAGGCTATTGATCTGGACAAGGATATTTCTTCCTAACACTGTTTCGTTGTCGTCAGTACGTGATTTAAGCTTGAGCACCCATTCTCCCCTTCATTCTAGCTGACTTTGTAGACCAAGGCAGGATGGAGGCGATGTTGCTGAGTTGGAGTAGGACTCAGGATACTGCCGATGGTGCCATCAATGTTCATTTTCAGGCCTCATTGAGCTGTGAAAAGTCATAATAAAACAGATGGTCTCCCATTTCAAGGCATGTCGCAGATGCTGAGGGTTGCACTGGATCGCTGGTGCTGTTCTTGGACAGTCAACACTGCCACCGTCTATGTTAATGCTTAGTTACAACAGCATTGTATATGTAATCACTTTATTTTGCAGTATAATAGCGTGGACAAGAATAAATGGCTGAGGAATTGCTCTCGGATAATGAGGTTTAACAGCCCTTTTTAGTGGATCTATGAAAGAATAAACATTGTGCATTGTGTATATTGTTGCCTGTGTAATGATCAATACTAAGTGTTGCCTTTGGGTTTCTACTCCAAGGATCCTCTTCTGGACTGACTGGGATGCTACTTTCCCCCGAATCGAGGCTGCATCAATGAGTGGAGGAGGTCGACACATTGTCTTCAAGGATATGGAAATCGGCGCCTGGCCTAATGGACTGACTCTGGATCATTTGGAAAAGAGGATTGTTTGGACAGATGCACGGTATACCTTAGAGTTTTCACGCTGTGTGCAGAAGCATTCACACCTTTCAGAACTTTCAATACATGTGTATGACATTATAGACCGCGAAGGATTCCCCAGTCCCTGCGTAATAATTTAACTTGAAGCTCCATTCTTCCAGTTTGCATTAAATAATTGAGGACATGTAATATTTAGAGATCTTAGTACAATGTCCATTTTTGGTTTTAAGTGGGTCCTGAACTATTTAATAGTTCCATCAGTGGACTAGAGGGTTACTCTTTTATCTGCCTACTTCTACTGTTCCCTTTCAATGCATTTGAAGAGCAGTTTAAACTTTGATATGGCCCTTTGTGTCGGTCTCTTTTGAACAGCTCCGACGCCATTTTCTCGGCACTCTATGATGGAAGTGGGGTCATTGAGATCCTCAGGGGCCACGAATATCTGTCCCATCCCTTTGCTGTGTCTCTCTTTGGAGGCAACGTCTACTGGACGGACTGGAGGACGAACACTTTAGCGAGAGCCAATAAGTGGACTGGGCGCAATGTCACAGTCATCCAGAAGACGAGTGCTCAGCCTTTTGACTTGCAGATCTTCCACCCTAGCAGGCAGCCGCAAGGTGAGGACAGTTTGATGAAAAGGGACATTTCTCACCTAGAACCAGGTTTATATATGATTTGTCAAGTTTGCCCACCTAGGATATGAGCAGCAGGGACATATGACCCTTTAAGCACTGCCATCAATGCAGGCTTTGAAGGGGGGGTTTGTCACCCTATTTAGCATGACAACGGGCTGTAATTATACATTGTTTAAAAGCACAAAGCCTCATAACTATATGTTGTACAAACCATTTTTAAGATTGTTCTATCAATTTCTTATTTCTCCAAACAAGTGCATAGAAAACAGAAAGGTAATATAAAACATTTTCACCATATTTGTGCCCTATTTTGTCAATTTTTTAAAAAAATGTTTCCAAATTTTGTTCAGCATCATTTAGACAAATGCTGACCCGCAGTTTGTAAATTCCAAAGACTTACCACTCAAAAGAGGCCAGGATCATACAGTAAGTGCAATTAAAAAGGTTCAAGAACAAATAACATTTCCCTTTAGATATGTCATATCATATTACAATTTATAGGCATTTATTACATTTATTTGGCTATGATCCTCCAGTAATCCTGGATATTGACTGAGGATACATTATCTTTTAAAACACAATTCATTTTCATGTTTCGGAAGGAAAGAAAAAACAGCATAATGTAATTAATTCCAGCTTCTGCCTCTGCCTTCATTTGGCCTGTCAATCATTGAGCATGTGTCTGCATGAAAAAGGTACTCATGCAGATAATTAGCTAGCTTGAGTTAACGGTACCCCTGAATGTGTTTTTTTCACTATCTGAATTATTCTAATTAGTTCATACCACTATATTAAGGCTTTTCCTTTTCTTTTCTTTGTTACCCAAAGTGAACAAAGACGGCTACAGAATGAGAAGCGCATCTGCCAATGAATAATTGAGGCATATCCAATCATCAAATACATTAGTAATGGGAATAATGTGTTTATGTTACAGGAAATGCTTGTAATAGTTCTGAAACGTCATTGATATTGCCAGCAATTTATTTTCAGTAAATGCTTCTGAGTCTGTATATGTCACAGTGGAATAGGTGATCAATTTTGTGGGAAGCCAAGTAAGCGAAGAAGTGATGTTCCGTCTGACAGAAGGCCTACATATGTATGCCAATGTTTATTTGATATTCAGATCGGCTTGCAAGATATATTGCCCAGCTCAAAATAATGACATGAGATCCGTTTTCAATTAACTTTATTGTTTTCCCCCCCATAAATAGGTTGTTTTAAAATAGATTTTTGATTGATTTGTAAAGCAGAACTCTCAAAAAAAAAAACACTGGATTAACATTTTGTCCATGTGTGCCAAGAACGCCAAGGCCGCCTGATTGATGGATCAGTTTCTATTGCAATTCCTTTTTTTCAGCATTGCCAAGTTTCAAATTTATCCGCCTCAGCTTTCCTCACATGTAAGCCACCATCCTTAAACGGGCGTTAGTACGGTGGTAATCGGGTTTGCATCTATTCAGTGTTTTCTCTGCGTCTCCAGTGTGTCACAAGTTAATTTGCTTGTTTCCTTCCTGTCTCATGACTGTTAACCATAGATAAGTGTGAGCAAATAAGACTGCTTTTCCAAAGAAGACAGTAAGCGTGCCTAATCCTATTTATATAAAAAGAAAAAAGAAAAAAAAAAAAGAAGCTCAACCAGGGATGTGGGTGTGTGTTGGATCTACTGCCTAGAGATTTGATGCTCTACTAGACCACGCACATCTGGAGCAGAGAAAAAGAAAAGTGAGGATGGATGAACGAGGGAGGAGCGAACACCAATATGCAGCCGGTCTGAGTTATTCAGCAGGTGCCACAGTGTAGCTCCACTGGAGGCACAAACAGCCTGTAAATACATTACGTGTCACTTGAAAGGCAAAGCCGTGTTTTTACATTAGAATGGCTAACAAGCGTTTTCAAATTAGGAGGCACATTGGCAGTCCTAAGGTCTCACAGTTATAACAGATAATTGGCTGATTGCAGACATCACAAAGAAACCCACACATATATATATATATATATATATATATGTTACACCATTTATAGACAACGAATAGTCGAGGAAATTACTTTTTCAGATCTTTTGACTAATAAGGTAACATAATAGCACTCAAAGTCATTAATGGCTCCACTCATTTCTCTTTTCAGCTGTTGGGTTTGATTCTGAGTAAACTCTATTGAGTAGCAGGAAAAGTGTTTGTAATTTTCTACATATATTGGCACTATGGAGTCTTTTAAAAGTACATAACTTTCCCATTTTTTGTTCTATTCATCCTGTCCCCTCAAGGAAATGAGTGCTGTGGCTCAGGATAATTCAGTTGGATCTTTTTACATGTATCATAATTGTTATTCTCAATTTTCGCAAAGCTTTACATAAGCAACGTAATGTGTATGCCATCTAGAACATACATAATTACTTGCAAGCAAACAAACCACATTGTAATTGCGTCAGCAGTATGATCATGACAAATATAAGAGACTTTGAAACAAATAAGCCCAACAAATCTACAATCTCTCAGTGAAAAGACATTGGGTACTACATTGGGTGTACCCTGAATATGACTTCTTTATTTTGTTTTATTTTTTTAGGGAGTACTACCATTTTCACTGCCTTAGCTTAGCCGTTTGGGCTCATTTCTTCAGTTATGTGTTGCAAATACATCTGACAGTTTAGAGCAAACAAACACCTTGGCTCTCTTGTTGCTGCCTGTCATCCCTCAAGAGCATGATTCAGGTGAATGCCGCACAGTTCAGTTGTCTCCCTATTAGCATACTGAGTCAGCTGGGTGCTGTTTCCAGCTCATAGATAGCTGGATTTGTTTTGTCTTCAATATGTCACATTTGTGATGAAATGGGGCTCTCCAACATGTTGCTGAAGGATCCTGGGAAATTAACTTTGAATGAGCTTTTTTGACATGAATCATCCACAGTAGATGGAGAAACTCATGTGTTTGATGCATGAAATGGGTTTGCAGCATGATGGGAAATTATTGAAATGTGGTTATTTTATTTAGTTTTGCTGAGATGATTTATTCTGAACAGGGTAGAGTAAGAAACTCATTAAAAAAAAAATGGACTCTTTCAAATGTGTTGTGTCTACAAGATCACTGTTCAGGTGAAAGCTGTTGAAATTCAGCTTGCTGTGCTTGTGTAATAGAAACTGTCAGCAGCTTAGAGTCTTAAGATGGATATTCTGCTTCCCTACAGTAACAGGGTAACTGAGATAATTCCTGAGAAGTGACAAAGAATAAACAACCGAATCTATCTTTTATATTTTATATTTTATTTCCACGTATCTTAACCTTCAACAAGAGACCAGCCTCAAAAACCCACCAAAATGAGTGAGATTAATCAAACTCGCCATAACTGTTCCAGACACAACATTTTCTCTTTATGCTTGAAAAGAGGCCCTCTAAAAAATCCAACATAAAGTCTGTGACATTTGTTATAAATTAAGAACAGTGTTTTCATATTTCTATACTGTCATGCTTTCAAGTTCCTTTTTTTTTTTCCTATCATACAGCAAGAACAATATTATGATTCTAGAAGTTTTCGCCAATGATTTTATTTTGTCAATTTCAAAGTATGCACAGTATGCTGTCAGTGGCAATATCACAAGGCAGTGAGCACTATTCACATCCAGAATTTATCCTGGCCTATCTCTTTGATTGCCATCTCAACTTGTCATGCAGAGCGTTCTGAAATGTTCCTCTTTCCTGTCTTCCCATCAGCCTCTAACCCATGTGAAGAGAATGATGGACGTGGCCCCTGTTCACATCTGTGCCTCATCAATTACAACCGCACCGCGTCCTGCACCTGTCCACACCTTATGAAGCTTTCACCCAACAAACAATCCTGCTTTGGTGAGCGAGAACACCTTCCTCATTTT
The DNA here is from genome assembly GCA_943590825.1 of Bovichtus diacanthus. Taxonomy (NCBI): domain Eukaryota; kingdom Metazoa; phylum Chordata; class Actinopteri; order Perciformes; family Bovichtidae; genus Bovichtus; species Bovichtus diacanthus. Next base: position 6,542,347 of record CALSBV010011748.1, read on the forward strand.
TCATGCTTTCTCCTTATGTGATCAGAGTAAAACCATATGATGCTACTAAAGAACAGGACAGGTGTTGTGTTATACACATAATTTTCCTTTTGATTGACGGCAACTTTCAGTCAGTTATTATCGCACTCTCGCCTGAATCTGACGGAGAAGTTCAGCAAACTTTCTCAAATGATTGATTTCTTAATCCTCTCACCAGCGTTGAAAAAGTTCCTCCTGTATGTGCGGCGGTCTGAAATCCGTGGCGTGGACATCGACAACCCATATATGAACGTCATGACGGCGCTCACGGTGCCAGACATTGATGATGTCACAGTGGTGGACTATGATGCCCAGGAGGAGAGGATTTACTGGGCTGACATCAAAACACAAACCATCAAACGGGCTTTCATCAATGGCACCCAGCTGGAGACCATCATTTCTGCAGGTGGGTGCATTCCAGACATCCATACTAAATACAAAGTCAATGCTTGCGTGCGGTATGTACTACAGTGCATGTGTGTAAGAATTAACATTGATTAGTTGGTACAAGCATAATCTTGTTGCGAGACTGGAATGCAATCCTGTATGGAGACAATCTCCCCCTGAGTTGTTTCTTCGTCATTGAGTAGTAGTTACTAACTATACTATATCAATGTATAACTAAATGTAATTAACTGTAATATGCAATTGCTTTTATTTCCTCTCTTTGACATGATTGCAAGGTGCAACAAATATACAAGTAAAAGTATATTCATTTGTTGAAGACCATTCAGTCCTTTATTTTGCTTATGTTATATGTAGCCTGAGCTTATTTACATTATAGTTTTGTAAAGCCCCACGGGCGTGACAGTTTTTTCATTTTCTCCTCGACAGACATAGTGAACTGCCGCGGTCTGGCTTTAGACTGGCTTTCCAGGAACTTATACTGGCTCAGCTCCGAAAATGACGAGTCACAAATCAATGTGGCTCGCTTTGATGGCTCCCTGAAGACCTCCATCATCCACGGCATTGATAAGCCAAGGTGCCTTGTAGTGCACCCCGCCAAGGGGTAAGTAGATTAGAGCAGTGTGTGCACTTCATCAGTACCTCACCTTCAATGCATAGTATTAGAAAACCTGACTACAGACCTCACCTGTGCGAGGGATCAAAGCCTTGTTGTTGTAAAGAGCAACGTGTTTTAAATGCTTGAAACGTTTGCACAGATCTTTACAAGGTCGACAGGTGGAACAAAATCTATTGGCTCACATTCAAAGTTCAATTAACAACAACGTCACATTCATTGACTATGTTTTTGAACCTTATTATATGTTGTGCCTAACTAGACAACTCACTATGCACCTCACACCTTCCCACACAGAAAAATCTATTGGACAGATGGCAACACCATTAACATGGCCAACATGGACGGGAGTAATAGCAAGGTCCTCCACCAGAATCAGAGGGATCCTGTAGGTCAGTATGAGAGATTTCGATGTCATACTGAGTTCGACCTCCTATTCAGATGGACCTCGAATGGGACCAGGCCAATAAGAAAGGTTTCTCTTTAATCTGTGAAATGACATTTATTATCAAATGATGTCTGTTCAGTTTACATAAACAACATTTTTTTATATTTTACACTCTATAATTCAAGTGCACTTGATTTGTTTGATTACTCGGCTACAGTCTGGAAGAACTCCCTTCCAGAACAAACATTTCATTACCACAAAACAAGACAAAAATTGAGGGAATGTGTCTGTATTATTTGATTATGGGTTCAATTTATGGTAATTCAATTAAATTACATTTTCCAGCATCAACATCTGTGCTGCTGCACGCACCACTTTGCATCCATGTTCACTTCATTCCAAATTCATTCAAAATAATTCCCCTATTTGAACCTTGATTTGACAAAGATAACCCGATGAAGGTGTTTACATGAAAGTTAAAGTAATCTCAGTTTGCATTAATCTGTTTATAATCAATGTATTTCAATACATGTACAGGCACTGACTGTTACAAATGGAATCAGTAATGTTTGTACCTTTTTGAGATGTTTTCCATTTCGACAATGTCAACAGGAATCAGACAGAACACCCACCTCCTCAGTGATGTTATCCCAACAACATAGGGAAGGCAACTTAAAAATGAAAAAAAGCTGTTGAAGTGGCCTTTTTTTGACACCTATACAACCACAAAAACAGGGCTAAACTGGAAAAAAAAACCTGTTTCCTGTGTTCACTTGTATTCTTCACTAATTGATTCCAGAAGAAATAATTTACTCTTATAGAATTTTCAGCAAAAAAAAGACCATTTTTGTTGCTGCTGATAGTGTTCTTGTGTTAAAGCCAACATCAGACATCAGTGCGCCACACAACATCCAGGGTTGATGGATGGATGCTTCTTTATCTATGGATGCTCCTACGGCTTCTGTACGCTATGTGTTCTTCCCTTGGGAGTTCATTTCATGGATTGATATACAAGATTATGGTGCAATTTCGCCCCAATGATCCCATGAACCAGTCCTGGACTACTCTTATACTACAACAGAAATAATTATCACAATAGAAAGTATATCATTCGGGGGAGCATGATAGCTATGAATGAATGGACCTGGTTTGCTATATGCTCTCCTCAATACGTCAACCTGTAGGTATAGAGTGACAGAACCCAGCACAATGTCATAACCAAAATCGGCGGTTGTACCCCACAATAGCTTTTTAATGTTAATGGCTTTACTTGTAAATGCAGATTGCTCAAGCCCAACGTATCCCACTCCCATCTGCCAAGGGCTGCCTTCCACAATGCATGATGAGTTCTTGTGTTCTGCTTCACCTATTGTACATAGTTGAGATTGAAAAGCTGAACAACCCTACAGCAATGCTCTCAACCCCGCCCTCCTGGCTCCAACCATTTTGTCTCTCTCATTGACAGTTTCATTTAAAGGCACTCACACATGTGTACGTGGAGGTGTTGTTGTTTGTGTGGTTTTGTAGTGACAAATGAGAAAATAGAAGTTGAAGGTTCACTTGTTGTGAAAGGGTAGGCTTTCTATTTTTCTCTTCACTGAGTGCATGCACACAGCAGACCCATGCCATTGTGACTCATCTGTGATACTTTATGCAAAAAAACCCAAAGGGATAAGAGAAGCAACAGATGCATAATGCATAATCTAGTTTTCTCTGGATTAGATATGTGGATTTTAGATTTTGTGTAATTTAGATTTTGGGTGAACCTCTAAAACAAACTAAGCCCTTTGGTTGATTATATTATTCTGCATTCAAGCTTTTGTTACATCTGTTGTTTGGAATATTGGTGCTGTACATTGTACTCCAAAATAGCATTTACAATTAGCTATTCCTGAAATAAGAAATTAAATTGTCGATTCACTGACAATTTAATTAATAAATACATTTTATTACATAAATACATTTTATTTTCAGGTTTACTCAGACTAAAGAAAATAGGGTCAAGAAGAGGAAGCAGCTATGTAACAATATTTACAGAAGAAATCTGACCAGGACAATGAGTAGGATGAATTCCTTCCTTCAAGCAGCTGTAGAGTAGAATCAACCTGGTGTCCAACTGGCAGTCTGAAATGTGCAGGTTGTGAGGTACTGGAAAGGAATCATTGAGCAGTGGTAGTGGCTGTCCTCTGCTGTGAACCACTGACAGTACGGAAAGTGTTGGAGTGTAATAATGTTTTATGTTGATGTATCATTGAACTTTTGGGGCTTGTCACCAGCATCCTTATCTGAGAATATTCCGGGAAAATAGGGTGAATGTACAGAATTGTATGTTATAGTGAGGCTTTTTGGCAACATAGATCTTCTTGCTGATATGATTGCTATATTTTAACATAGCAATCTTGCCTAGCATGCACAACACTGATTCCTTCTTGGATCATTATCACTATAATTCATGAGTACCATTTATCAGTAGCTGCTGCCTGATTTTTAACCATTTTTCTAGATGGTCATAAGACTAATATTTCTATTATTATACTCTCCTACTTTTTGAGTGTAAACTCTAAGTGTGCTTAAGTGAGCAATTGCAGCTCGATTTAGCAAGAACAATCAGCTGGTCTCCATTTCAAGTAGCTGTTGTGCCGCAGCTCAAGGTTAAACTCCCTCTTTGTCACGCAAACGGCACCGTCGTCTTCACTGTATTTCTTCATTCTCCTCAGCTTGTCAGCAATACAGATAGCAGGGCGCACCCATATTTCACTGGCTTCGTTTATGATTATGAGGTAGACCTAGGGACAAGCGTAAATTAATGACGCATTGTGACTGTGAATCTTCCAGACATAAATCCAACACATGGTGGGAGACAGTGAGTTGTCCAGGGGTCCACATTTGAAATTGCTTTCATTTTCCTTCGTCCACAGCGGCATTCTATGAAAAGCCATCATGTTAGCCAGGAAATGGATTTAAAAGCAGTCAGTCTCATTGTTGTTCATCTTTCATGCCAACTGGAACTCTCATAAACAGATCCTCCACAAATTTGTGCCAGTGAACACATAAACCTTTCTATTAGCGTCCCTCAATAACCAAATGCAAAGAAACTAAACTATGTAAATGTTGAGGCAATGCAGCTCTAAAATGTACTGTTGCAAGACTGCCAAAGTATGGTCAAAAGGAAACTTATATTTCCTATTCACCTTCTCAATGCTGCATATTTAATATACATAGGATTTAACTGAATATAGTAATTTCCCAATCTGGTAGAACTTAATAGAGTACAAAGGATGGTTGAGTCAGACTTTTTTTCAGTAATAATCTTCCTCTTTTTTTTTTTTACTGTAATGTCTCAAACGCGAATATTTTAATGATACTCTAACATTTTTTACATGTTAAATTGTTACATGTTAATGTCAATCTACTCTTTTTCACAGCTGATTTTCCATTTTATGATTTTGCTATCAATTTACTGCGTAATTTATATGTCTCTGATTAATAATTTTGCTCGTGTTCCTTGCAAATCCTAGCAAATTGAGTGCTAACCTGCTCTCCTCTCTTCACTTGTCCTCTCAGGTCTCTCTATAGACTACACTGCCAACAAGCTGTACTGGATAAGCTCGACCAATGGCACTATCAACAGGTGCAATCTGGACGGCAATGGGCTGGAAGTGCTGGAGACTCTAAAGAGGGAGTTAGCCAAAGGCACAGCTCTGGCTGTGATGGGTGAGTGGAGCTTGTCACGAGTGCATCAGATTGCCATTAGGGATTAGTCAGAGAGTGTGGAGGGATTACGTGTTTAACCAGTTAAGTGGTTATAGAATGGAGCTATTTAGCCAGCGCTCACAACAGTTGTGCTTCACTTTGTGTGAAGTAGCATGGGCATTAGATAATTAAAACACAGTGCAGCAGTGATTGATGATGGATTTTCTCCCCTTGCGTAATGAAAAGGGAGGAGGATGTTCATTATGTGTTTATTCTTGGTATCAGAGCTGAATCTGACGTGTCACATCATCCATCAACTCATGGGTTCATTTAGAAATCTCCCAAAATCTAAGTCAACATGTTCTGGAAAGAAGCCATGCCTGTACGGTGGTCTTTATCTCACAAGGTCTGGCTCTTACCTTTTTTCAACTTTTCCTTGCTTTCCTAACAAACATACAAGCTTCCAATTATCACCATACAGTATGTCATTGTTAACCAAAGCACATTTGATTACACTGCACAGAAAGTGTGCTAAAATTCAATAACAGCATTGTACAGTAACAGTAATACTGATTGCTGTGTGATACATAAATCAACGGTAATTATTGGTATAATAACCAAATAGGTATTTGGGCTGTGCCTGTATAGTTCAAATCGGTGACAAATAACATTTAATTCAGTGATTCTTCTTTTTTTTCTCTCAAATATCAGAATTTGAATTTTAAATTGTCTCACACTGTTGCAATCTTGACAATTGGGAAGCATCCCAGTGAGCTATGCAAATGCATTTTCCTTGCCAGGATTGGTAATGAGAAGGGAGCAAACATATTGAACAGAGTCGTTAGATGTGTGTGTGTGTGTGTGTGTGTGTGGGGGTCTCTGTGTGTGTGTGTGTGTGTGGCGTGTGTGGCGTGTGTGGCATGTGTGTGTGCGTGCGTGCGAGCGTGCGTGTTTGTGACGAAGTGTAATTTAAAAAAAAAAAAAGAAAATATAAAATCAAGAGTGTTGTCAGGCTGATACTTTGTGTTCTTGAAGCTTGTTATTAATCGTGACTGGCCTTTGTTTCATGTGTGCTGGTTATCTGTCAGCATGTGCTGAGAGCATAAACACACTGTAACAGAATAACGCAGCAGTGGCAGAATGGAATCCCACTGTTTTGTTAGCTTTAACTTTAAGCCACATCATTTTCTGTTCATTTCTATAGGCATTATTTTTACAGTAAAGACTTTGACTATGGAGGACTGTTTTTTGGACAATGGAGACTTTATTATTGCATTTCATAAATGGGAGATAAAACTGGAGGTGACATAGACTAATGGCTTGGTTCCTGCACAGTAGCAGGTACAGCAAAACAGTGGAATGATGTTAGCGAGTCCCCATCAATCACAATTAATGACATTTTGTTATGTTGAGGAAATTGTTTTGAATGGTAGAATGAACAGCAATGTACTGTATTGTTATAATACTTTGTTAAATAGAGAAATTTCACAGTGGTTCAACGGTACACTCGTTGCAAGGTAATGAATTACTATGTATAGAAAATAGCAATCTAGTGGATTTGTACATTTTCGTTTGGATTCATGCGAGCATGAAAGTGTATTTAATGCTGAAAAGACCTCTTTTAATGAAATATCAAATCTGTTTTTAATAATCTAGACATGACATGATTTGCGTCGCCCACTGTAAGGTGCAGATGTTGATCTATCAAGTATTGTAAAGATATTAAGTTTGTAATGTTAAGCTTATTATACAAATCTTTTCATAAAGTATGTAGCAAAGATGTTACAACAGCACAGTTCGCTGTGTGTTCATAATAAGTGTTCCAATTTAACACAACAACATTAATGTTTGAGCACATTTCAATTTGCTCTAAGCCTGAGATTAGTATCTTGCATTTGGTGTAATGTCCACTCGTTTGATGTCTGTCACACATACAGTTCCTCATACTGCACCGAGACGCCTCCCTCCATTGCTGTAGACCATTATATACTGTATACTTGTAAAATATAGGGTCAGCTGAAAAATGAGGCTGGGGGAACACAGCATGGCAGCAGCCAGACATGTTATTTTCCCATCCTGAGCTTCTTTTGTTGACAAGTGAATAGACTATTGGTGATGCCCATTACAGAGACATGTCCCTTCTGCAGATGTTGTTGTTTTGTCTCCATGGTGAAAGATGCAATTAAGTGCATTTGCTGAACATTCACTCTGTTTACCCCAAAGTTGTCTATGTCTCCTCTCCCTTTTTCTTCTTAGTCTTACGAGCTCACCAAGTTGCGATTACATGCCTAATGGCGCAGTACATGGTATTAGAATTATAATATGGATTTTTTTGGATAAATACATGTGCAACCATTGCTCAGGAAATAACATGTAAGGTATTGGCAAAGTGATTATGGGTAATTAAGGGTTCTTGTGCGGTCAACAATGATTAGCATCCAGTTGTTTGACTCTTCTGGCGTGTGATAGCCTGATTGATCACTTGGACGTGTTTGCAGTGGTTGGGGTTACTCCAAAGCAACATCATGTGTAAACAAAGAAAGCTTGAGTTCTATCCGGATCCGGAGCTCCCTCAAAGCACGAGGCTGACGTTATTCTACTGCAGTGGTATCTGTTGAGTGTAGTACTCAGAGAGGGACCAGACAGTCAGTTTCTCCGTGATTGCGGCAGAATACAATATTACTTGCTTCTTTAAAGGTTTTGTGAGGATACATCCACAATTGACCATTTAAATGAAACCCTGACAGTCAGCTTCTGAGAGGAAAATGACTGTAATCCGTCAGGCTGACAATCCATTTGATGAGCATGCAGCAGCGTGTTAAAACGAACATGCCAGGGTGCTTGTGTTTCCTCTTTACTTTTTTTTCCTTTCGCTCGCACGTCTTAAGAGATTGCTCACGCTGGTTGTGAAAAGATGTAATGAAGGCACTGTTAGTGACACAAGGTCAATCCACTCAGATCTGAGGGCTCTGTAACAATTGGATTGGCTTGAGGGAAAGGTGAGGGCTTCTATTTAAAAAAGGTGAGGGTGATCCATGAGCCTCGTCTTGCCTGGAATCAAAGGAGCAGTTGAGGTGGAAATTGAATATGATGTGCCACAAGCTAGCAATCACAGCTAGCCAGCGGTCTCCACGACATCAAATTAACACAGTGTGCAAAGCTAATCTAGGCTAGCATGCCCTCCAGGGCGAATGTTTTGTAAACTGCGTGTAGACTGTCATTCTCACTCATGGGAATGTGTCTGATTTGTGATAACGAGTTTTACGTTCCCTGTAGGGATGACATTGAGCCCAAAGCTATTAACGCAAGTGGGAATAGTTTCTGTGTATTTTTTATTGTAAATAAATCAAAAAGTGTCACGTAACAAAACAGTATATCACTGTAAAGGGATTGGTGTATGTGATGGAACCTAAGGGGCATACATTTTTGGTTGTTTTTTGTAAATAAAAATATGTTGCTAAATCATCTGATAAGTAAGAATTTCATAAAAACATATTGTAAATTTTGCTTTGCTTATCTACATAAGGTTGCTATATATTGTAGCTGTACTGTAATATACTGTAGTCCAAGAGAGCAATACACTGCTCCAGTTGGTGTTCACTGACACTACTGCTCGGAAGGGTTGAATTTGCACAAAACATAAACAATTTAATTTACCTGGAAGTCATTTCATATGTGGTTGCTGCTGCCTAGCAGAGAAATCCCTCGATGGGCAGTTGCTATGCTTCCGAAACACGATTTACTATTTTTATTTTTGTTTTACTTTTTGAGGAAGATGATTCTTAACAATAGCCAATTTTGATGTTATCTTTCCATTATGCTGCCTATTTTAAAACACGCCTACTCTGTGTAATGGTTCAATTTTGGCCCTTTCAAAAAGGATTCATATCAGGTCCATCTCCATCCCATTTACAGTGTCTATTTGAAGCGAGAGGAGCCAGCCGACTCTTCTGCACTTTGCACTTCAGTGGGATTTAAAAATTGAGAGTTCCTGTCACGTCTGTAAAGTCTGTGGCAAAGTGCCTGGACTGTGCATCACTGATTTCTGCTGAGGACAGAGACAGGGGGTTGGAGGATAGTGTGGTGGTGGCTGGGTGTGCAGGGGTCAGGAGCCTATTGTGCATGTGCCTCTTTACAAAGACACACTCATCATTTATGCTCACAACGACAGTGCTAAGCCTGGAGGTTCACCGTCACACAGATCCAGACAAGCCAGCCAGTCTGTGAGGGAGTAGACTGTGAAACATTCTGACATACAACAACTACAGTACATGTTCTCAGTTGCCCTGGCCCCAGCACTTTACTTTTAAACTCAAAGATTAGCTAATGAAAGACAATTCTACCACATTAAGTATCTTATAAAGTCAAAAATCAAAGATGGTGGGATATTGCAGAATCGCCAAATGTTTCTGCATGTTCTATAACCCAAATGACCAAATTAGATTGACAGGTATTACTGCTGACCGTGAACAATGAGTGCGACTCTACTGAATATCAGTGGTCAGAAATTCTATGTGCCATAGTCATACAGTTAAAAATGATGTGCAAATCTTCCCATTCTATTTGTAGAAATGGCATTGGAAATGACAATTGTGCCCATATCACTCTATAATGGTAACTGGTGCATGGGTCTTTGTTGGTGTGAAAACCTTTCCCAAACATCAAAGCAAATGTATTTCAAGGCTGCAAAATGCACACATCGTCTTCTGCTAGTGGGCAGAGCAGGGAACAGGGGATCCCAGTTATTAATCTCAAATCAGCTCAGAGAATGCTTCAATTATTAAAGGGCTTTATGGCATAAAAGTGCCAGCCTTGGTGGATTAGACTGAAAGCTGAAGCACGCCATTTGCACTTGGAATTGGTATTTGATTGTGCTGTAGTGTTTCTGAATGCTTGTTTGCATCACAACATGATTTGCATACGTTTCTCAGTGAAGAAAACATACATGCTGCTTTTTTACCTGAAGCAGAAACTAACATTTTCCCTTGCTTTCGAGTGTTACTTAATCTGCATCTGTGGCCATATTTGCTTATGTCCATATCGGCAAATGACATTGATGGTTACAGGCGGAAAACTCTGGTGGGCTGATGAGGAATCGGCACAGCTAGGAACGGTTACCAAGAGAGACGGACGGAACCCTGTGATTCTGAGAAACAAGACGAGTGGGGTGGTTCATATGAAAGTGTACGACAGGGAGGGTCAGAAAGGTAAGCACGCTCACAACACACACACACACACACACACACACACACACACACACACTACCCACTTACACTCATCTATGGTTGCTTATTTCTTGTCTTTTTGCTGGTGGTGCTCAACATTCAGGAAGAAACCAGTGTCAGATAAACAACGGAGGATGCTCACAGCTCTGCTTCCCCACTTCCGAGAACACCCGTAGTTGCTCCTGCACTGTTGGCTACAACTTGCGTAGCGACCGTATGTCTTGCGAGGGTACGTTTCACAGACTATAGAGCTGCTATTATTTTCCAATCAGCATTTTATTTCACATACATGTTTAAAGTCTTTCCGCATTCCATACTCTTATGGTGAAACAATGCACTTAATGTTCAGTGCATGCAATTAATGTATGCATAGGTCAGAGGGAATTCATAATTTTATAATGCTTTAATACCTTTTGTTTTAGGTGTAATAGGTAATTTCTCGTTCTTTAGGTGTTGATTCATTTCTGATGTATTCCATCCACGAGGGAATCCGGGGAATTGCTCTTGAGCCAAACGATAACAGCGAGGCCCTCATGCCCATTACAGGAACACTGTTTGCTGTGGGAGTTGACTTTCATGCAGGTATGATATCATTCAACATACAGAGGGATTCAAGCTATTGAGTATTAAAGCAGTTGATCAGAGATCCAATGAAGCTTTATATACTGCATGTTGTTCCTGGTATTTTCAAGTAGAAATGTGAAGTTGTTTTTATGAGCTTACAAGTGGCTATGGCTATGACCTTTGGTTTATCTGCAAAATAAAGATGGACCTTGGGCTCTAACTGTGAAACAAACATTGGTTTTCCAGATGGAAGTATTATGTTATCCCTTTCATTTTTTAAATCTTTTTTAAATTGCTACTTTAAAAAAAAGGCTTGATTAGAATAGTATAGAATGGAATATATCTTTACGGTCAGCCAGGGTGGACATTTGTTTTTTCTGCTCACCAAACAAAGAAACAACAATATAAAAAGCAAACCAGCAGCAGCACGATAGGGTCATATTACACAATCAAACCCATCATGTCAATCTCTGTGGTTTAAATCCTCTGTCACTTTGTTGAGATAAGAATATTGATGGCACTTGGGATAAAGGACTTCTTAAATGTCACATACATTCCCAAGACATTTTGTTTTAAAAGGGCATGTACATACCTAGACCTCTAACCATACATCTATGCATGGACACCAACTACTCATGCAAAACAAGAAAGCAATAGACCTCTAATTTGCCTTTCTGCAGAGGTAATCTATATATCTGATTGCAGCTGTGTGTTTTTAATTAAAATGGCGTTTAATAATGTACAAACCGGTGGAACGCCGATAATACAGTGACTACACACACCATTCCTCAGCTGGATGATGGTTCAAGACCCATGTTGGAATGCACATAGTCACTTAAAGTGGAATCCCTCCAATGTTGTGGTCTTAAAATTGTCAAGTAGAGAGAGAATTGATGACACAATTGTTACCATTTCTGTCCATCCGCAATTCCACTCATACTTCACTATACACAATCAAATTCCGCAGGAAATGATGGAAAATAGTGTAGAATGTAACAGTTTACATGTATCATATACTGTAAATATACAGTATATATACACATATATTGGCTGATGAATGTGCATGAATCGCTTATGAGACAGCACTGTTACTGTATTTGCTAAATTACATTTTATTACACAACACACTGCTCTTCCCTTCCTTTATATCCTACAGTGAAAACATCTCCTTCTTAATCTTAGAACAAGGGGGAGGGAAAGGTCTTTGTTATACTCGGCTTAAACCTTTTGAATAATGGTCTGTGGGCGTGTGGAGTGCAGCATAGATGAAAGACTAATACATTCACATTATAGGGGAACCTCAGCATGAATAACTATTTCCTCACAACCCTCTGAAACAATCCTAATACAAAGCAATTCCCAAGATATTGTATCAAATGAAGGTACTGTAACGTACATTGCAAAACATGAACCCAGTAGCCTGCACTGTCATTTGTTACATCCCTGCTTCCTTCCACATTATATATGTGATAAAAATGATAGATTTAGTACACCAAGAAATGCTATGAATATACTATAGGCTGGTAGCATTTCACATATGTAATAGGTTGCCACTGCAGCATGATAACAAAAGCTGTCCAAAAGAAATTGCATACGCACAACTGAAAATACAGAAACTAACTACATACACACAAAGGGTTCATATACTGAGGATTTGAAGTAATTCTTTTTAGAAAAGCTTCATCAGATAACAGAAAATGCATACTTGGGTAATTCCACATGTATTGTATGACTTTCCTATGTAGGTCCGCAAAAAATTTGATTAAAAAATGTAAATGTATGCATTACACAGCTGAAACTGATTTTATATTCCCAACTGAGTAACCGTGGCAGATCAACAGACCTCCTCTGTCACTTGGAAAGGACTATTATCTACAGACGATTATCTAATAAAGGGAGACAACAATACCAGAACAAAACTAAATATTGCTTTTCAATGCAATGATAGTATAAATTAAATTATATTCACCTGTCAGAAGTTTATTGCGCTGATTGTGTTCTCTCTGAAATTAAAACCTTAACTATCTGCCTGGCCATTCGGTGTCAGAAGTCCGAATTATTGTACTTTTTAGCCATGGTCAGTCAGGGAGTCCACCACTCCAGACTGGAATGTCTTAACAACTAGGACTACTTTACAGGTATTCATGGTTCCCAGATGATGCATTAGAATGACTTTGGTGATTCCCTGATTTTTCCTTTGGTGCACTTAAAGGTGACATTTGTGTATTTATCAGCAACTATTGGATGGACTGCCATGACATGTCACATGCCACATGTTGCATTCATGTACTTTAGGATGAAGTGCAAACAATGAATAATTAATTTCCTCATCCAGCGCCGTCATCAGGTCAACATTTCAATTTGTCCAATATTTAATTTAATTAATTCTGTTATGGATAAGCTGCCAAGCCTCAGCTGTACGTTTTATTACAAACTAGCACATTTGCTAATTAGCTAGTTAACAAACAAATTGCTAATTAGTTAAGCGTGTTAACATGAACATAGTAAGTATTGTATTTGCTGAACATCAGCATGTTACCGTTGACATAGTGAGCATGTTAGCATGCTAATGTTAGCATTAAACTCAAAGCGCTTTCAAATGATCTTAACAGCAAGAGAATTGAATAATTAATGTTAGCTCATGACGTAAATGTGCAATAATTTCTATAACTTAACCCCAAGGGGTGTATATGCCAACTGTAATTGCATATATAATCACAAAATAGAAACGTACTGCACTTTACTGGACAAAGATATAGACTTTTTCTCTTACAGATAAAGATTTAATCCAATACCTACAGTATGTTGAGTGCCTGGATTCTGAATCTGAGTCATTACAAATTTCGACCACAGCTTTTGGAAAAGACAAATTAAGCAGAGTCCAATACGACATTGGACATTGCCAAAGTAAAGAACAAGATTGTCACTTGTTCTCCCCGTTATTACTTTGTGCTGGTGAACATGCAAATGCTTTACTAAGCCCATTCAAGAGCAGCAGCTGATAGCTCTGGCACATCATTCTCTTGTCATTACGGTAGCCAGGCTGCCAGAGCAGCACAGATGAAAGCCCCGCAGATCTCATACAGAATGTGTGTATACGTGTGAAGGCAACAGGAACAAGAACGTGCAAATAAACATATAACGTCACCTAACCTCCTAGCAACCTTTACAGAGCCAAACTGACAGGAATGCACAGAGATGCACTTAAAAGATTGCACCATAAATAAATGATGCACTTTTTTTATTTGCTTATGTAATGGGGCTGTAAAATCAGAATGGGTCCATAATAGTTTCACCAGCACCATGTTTTGCATGAAGCAATATACTACCCTGTAAAAGTTGGCCGACAATTGCCTTCCCTGCTTAGGCGCTGTTTGTCAACAAAGAGCTGTGGATGAACTGTGTGGGTATTTTCGAGAACATACTTTATAGTCCCACACACTATTTGGTGAGGGCTGTGCTGCAGTGAAATATGGTGTCATGAGCAATTTTTTTTTTGCGAGGGCATAACTACTTTTGTGACAGCCGCATTCATCATCCAATTTTCTCTGCTCATTAACTGTATTGTATGTTTTGCAGGAAATGACACAGTATACTGGACAGACATGGGCCTGAACAGAATATCCCGGGCCAAACGTGATCAGACCTGGAGGGAGGACATCATTACTACAGGCATCAGCCGCGTGGAAGGCATCGCTGTTGACTGGATCGCTGGTTAGTATCGTCGCTGGGAGCCTATTACCGTGGGGCGTCAAGTTGATATTGATTGGTGAACATTCTCACTTTATGTCCACTGATGTGTTTGTTTTGACTTGAATTGCTGAAAAAAAAGCATCAAGCCTTCTGCTATATTTACACCTGGTTATTGCTTTTTTTCTCCACAGGAAACCTGTATTGGACTGACCATGGTTTTAATCTAATAGAAATCTCCCGTCTGAATGGTGCATACCGCTCAGTGGTCATATCTGAAGGACTTGATCAGCCTAGGGCCATCGCTGTACATCCACAGAAAGGGTAGGCCATGTATTCTTTGTGTTTTCTCAATGTTAGTGCAATATTTGTTTTAGTCAGTAGCACTCCTATGTACAGTTCAATTTAAAAAGCTTGTATTGTAGGAAGTAGCTATGTTTACATTTACCTTTAGAAACTCTAATGATGCAAGTAATTCACTTTGTGAAACTGGTCATGCTAAGAGAAGAACTCTCTTGAATAAATGTCCGCTTATTACTATACATATTGGTTTCCGTGTGTTGGCTCTAATGCAGGCTCTATTAAGCAATATCTTAAGGCTTTTTTTGCCTCTTATCTTTCCTAAGTTTTACATTTTTTATTGTATTTGTGTTACATTTTCTTTATTTACACATGTACAGTGCTAAATATGCTGTTATCATATACAGTACTGTATTTACACTTACAGTACTGTCATTTGAGATAGCAAAGATTATTGTTCAACTTGAATACATTTTTAGTGGTTTTTGAAACCATCGACTAAACTAAATTTGAATGAACATTTATCAACTATATGTGGTATTTTTTTTTATAATTGTATAACCTCTTTTTTCAGTCATGTACAGAAATCAGTTTGTTTGTGTGATGCTGTTATGCTCGGCAGGTATCTCTTCTGGACTGAATGGGGCCAGAACCCCTGTATCGGCCGCTCCCGCCTGGACGGTTCAGACCAAGTTACCTTGGTCAACTCAGGCATCATGTGGCCCAATGGAATTTCCATAGACTACGAGGTACAGTTACGCACAGTTGCACAAACACTATCACCAACCTCTTAATGCCTTGACTCCTACATACTGTACTTCCTATCTCATGTCTTTTGTGGCTGAAATATGACTTTCCCTAAGAGGTTTCTTTGTGATATGCATTTTAAAATCACATTCCAGGAAAATACATTATACTGGTGCGACGCCCGCACAGATAAGATCGAGAGGATCAACCTTGAGACAGGTGAGAGCCGGGAGATTGTACTGTCAGTGGCCAACGTAGACCTGTTCTCAGTGGCTGTGTTTGGGCCCTACATCTACTGGTCTGACAGGTAATTTATTATTTTCATAAATGCACACACATGCAATGCCCTGCAAAGCCTGCAATACTAACCTGACAAGAACCCTTCTCTTCAAAGGTCTTGAGTGAACATATTAAGAACAGCAGATCCTCATAGTGGGGTCAATGCCTATTTTTGTAAATATTCAGTGTCATCAGAAAAGGCAAATCCTTCCACACCATTTTTTAAATTCTAGCACACAGTTGCATTTAAAGAAAGCCTTATTTCTTTGGTTGATTCATACACTTCATTATACACCTGCAGCTCTTTGGGACACAGTTGTGGGATCTCTGAAGTAACAACAGACTGAAACAGGTTTTAAACCATTGGTAAAGAAATGGTTGTTGCATGACTTGAAGATCAATTTTCACTTTTTCTCCCCTTTACAACGTGGATCACAATAGAAAGAAACTGTTAGCTGTATTATGTTTTTATCTTCAACAACTTGAATTATATGTCAGGACAGGGTGACTGCGGTCCTGGATTTTGCTTTATTATTTCCAAATGAAATGATCCGCCTTTTATATCTATCAAACATTGGCATTACCCTGCCACAGTGAAAAGTCAGAATACATTATGCTTTCTTCTCTGAAACTGAAACCACTTATGTTGCCCCCCCCCTCTCTCTCCGGGTGTACTTCAGGGCTCACTCCAACGGTTCAATCCGACGTGGCCTCAAGACTGACACCAGTGAGGCTGTGACCATGAGGAGTGGTCTGGGGGTCAATTTGAAGGATGTGACAGTCTTCAATAGAGAAAGAGAAAAAGGTAGAGGTAGAGGTATTCGGGATTTACACAATGACTCAAACTATTGCAGTCTTTTCTTATACATAGTTTGGAAATACTTTTTTTTATAAAATCCACTTTGAAAATCCTGTGCAGATGTTGCACTTCACCTATGACTTTCATCTGTGATGTATACTCAAGTGCAATTTAAAAGTGATTGAAAGGAGGCAGAAACTGAGCGAAATCAATAATTGAGCATGTGCTTGTTTCTGTTTTGAAGGCACAAACCCCTGTGCCAGGAGTAATGGAGGCTGCCAGCAGCTGTGCTTCCACCTTGGTAGTGGTCGGCGGACTTGCTCCTGCGCCCATGGCCGCTTAGCAGAGGACGGCTTTGCCTGTGAGCGCTATGAAGGTTACCTGCTCTTCTCTGAGAGGACCATACTGAAAAGCATCCACCTTTCAGATGAGAATGACCTCAACTCACCTGTCCAGCCTTTTGAAAATCCTGCTTTTTTTAAGAATGTCATAGCCCTGGCCTTTGACTACAGTCAGAAGTCAGGTCGGACAAATCGCATCTTTTTCAGTGACATCCATTTTGGAAACATCCAGATGATTAACGATGACTGGACAGGAAGATCTATTATTGCAGAAAGTAAGTGTATTTCACATTCCCACTGTGTTTTTACATTCCCAACGTCTACAAAGCACACATACACTTTCACTCACACAGACATACACGTCTCATGCTGCAGTATTACTGGTGTCATGGTGGCAAGGTTTGAAGTATATTACCTATTTTAATCTATGCAGCTGTCTGAAAGGCCACGTAATGCATTTGTTTAAGCGCATCATTTATTCCTTATTTCAGTTTTAATCGTATGGGACAACCTTGTTAAGAACACAATATATTCACAAAGCATTAATGGCATGTACGTAGGTAGCATAGCATTAATAGCATTTATATTTATACATATATATATATATATATAATCCTCCACCCCCCTCCTATTTTACTGCCGTTACTCCTCTGAAAAGACAGTTTAATACAAAGTCAGTGGGGTTTAATATCTATGTTTGAAAGGTTTCTGCTTTCTGACTGTGATGGGACCAATCCCTCTCTATTCTTTCACTAAATCCCAGTCAGTCCTGTCTTGATAAGCATGACTGGAGTCAGATGAACAGCAAAACCCTCTGTTCTGCTCTGCTGGCATCCTCTGTCATCCTGTGAAGTTTCTACTGGGAGCAGAGCTCAGCACCTTCCCAATCCCTCCTCACACTGGGAGACTGGCAGAGTGTTCCCACTCACGCATATCCCCCCGACCCATCTCCCAAACCCCTGCTGAGGGAGCTTTCTGCTTATTTATTTATTTTCTAGAAGGCGTTAATAAGAACCCCTCTGTTGGGATTTGCCCTTCACACCTTAACACTTTCGAAATGCAAAATCAAAGTGGTGCACAGGAATAATTTGAGCATAATTTAAATGTTTGAATCCGTAATACATGCCTGTGTACTTTATATTAGGGAAGGGCAACACATTGTTTGTATGCTAGTTAAATTGCAATTGTGTTAGGATACCATGGCCCCCCGTGTTACAAATGAGCTTATTTGGTGTTGAGTGAAAGCAGCACATCCATCTGGTCCATACTCATTTTGATGAAACCACTGCCTTCATGCAGCTTCTAACCCTGTGATGTATGTAAAAGCAAGACTCTCTTCTATTTGACACTAAAAGTTTCAGCCTTCATCACGTCTTTGAGGAAAGGTGAAGATGTTAATCATCCATATTTCCCTAATTAAACTCCATGTCCCCCATTAATTACTCCCTCGCCCCGGCAACAATTTGTGAGAAACTCCAAGCTGCCAGACACCTTTTATTGTTAGCTATTATAGTGATTGGCTGACTCAGTTAGTGTCTTAAGTATTATACAGTTTATCGGTTTTAGATAAGGGAATACAGCGAAATTTTCTAGCATCGGTCACGTGTTTGCCATTAAGACAAATTAGTGGCTGCATTGATAGATGAAATTGTGTGCGAAACAGCAAGGGTTACAAAAGTAATGAGATCAGGCCCAATATATTTGCCAAATGGTGGACACAGATGTTATATGAACACTAAGACATTGTTAAATGCATTTAAGTTTCCGTTGAATTGTCTTTTTGTTATCAATAGTGTTACTCTCATTGAGTTGAGAAGAGAGGAGAGGGTACACTTTTGGATTTACTAAGAGTATTCTACCTGATTCATGCATTTAATCTTGCCAAAGTTATAATAAACCTGCTTTCCTCTCTGGGGTGCTGCAAAAGCCTTTTCATATTCTCTGTTTAGGAAATTGGTTCGCAATGAAAACATATTCAGGTGCTGAGTGACTGTTGCATCAACAAATAGTTGTCTGTCCAGTGTAGTGAGGCATGAAGTCATTTACCTGTCAATCACCAAGGAAACATAATCCCAATTCTAACACAATTGGGGCCTGCCATCTGTTACAAGAAAAGTCAATATTTTTACCTAAATCTGCAGTTTAGTGGCCCCAGATGGCAGTGGCAGATAACTTAAATGGTTTAATTTGGGTTGATTGCATTACCCACACAACATGATATCAACACATGCTCCCCAGGCCTAAAATGTATAAAGGAAAAAAATCTTGTCACGTGGTTTTTATTTACTCCGAAGTTTTAAATTGGTCTCTGCACTGGGAATATATTTTGCTTACAAAAGATGAAATTCACTTTGTTGCAGCCATGACCTGTGATGTTGACTGATAAGACATATGAAAAGCTTGCCAAATGCAGCTTGTGTCCTTCAGGCCACCCTGTGTTTCCATTTAACCATGCTTCAATGTGGTGTCTGAATTAGTTTACTTGTTTGGAACTTGAGCCAAATTTTTTGTCTTTTTATTTTCTTTTTTTTTTTTTAGATGTGGGTTCAGTGGAGGGCCTAGCCTACCACCGGGCCTGGGACACCTTGTACTGGACCAGCTCCACTACATCCACCATCACCAGACAAACTGTGGACCAGAAACAAGTCGGTGCCTTCAGCCGGAAGGCTGTGGTCACTCTCTCGGAGGAAGACCATCCACATGTCCTGGCCCTGGATGAGTGTCAAAAGTAAGTAGCTCTTCTATGTATCTAAACACTTTCTCTCACTCTCTCTCCATTAATTAGTCAGTTAATCCAAAAAGGTCTGTACCTAAGATGAGCTTTTAATACTGTCACTCACAACACTTGTATTTCTATAGTTGTATATAGTAACATATATTCAGCTATTCTCAGTATTATTACCACGTAGGTTTATCATTCTCAAGCATAACAATGTTTTTCTTCACTTTGCTGATGACACCATATTCTATTTAGCTTTCGATCTTCATTGTCTCAGCTCTATTTAGGGTCAAATTGACGAAGTAAAAAGCTGTGGTTCTATGTAATGGTCCAGAATATAACATAACAGCATAATGTAATTTAAAGGATAATACAAAAGTCAGGCCTTTTCTTTCTTCCAACGATACAGAAAAGTGTGTGCATATTGTGTAGGCTTGACTACTGCAATGCATTGTTCTCAGAATTTTCCTGAAGGCCTATAAATAAATTACACAAAATTACACAGATTTTAAACAAAAAAAATCCTATGTATGTAACATTTTTACATATATTTAAAGCCCCTTTGTGTAGTACTTACTGTATACTGGATGTAATTATAGTATCTTCCATATTATTTTAATGGTGTTTTTGTAATATATTTTTGTTTATAGAAATAACAGACAATCCACAAAATCAGACAAAATGGAATGGAAAGAATGGAAAGTGTTATTCATCACACGACACCATTATTGGTTTTTAAACAATCATTTGGCAACGTTTGTCTGTTGTTAAAAAAATAACACAGCATTAATGTCACATCTAGCTCAGATTTAATACTTGCATAGTCATGAACATAGAGATGTTTCTTTGAGCAGTCTAAAAAAAATTAGTATCTTACTCCTCCTCCTCTCCTACTGTTTCTTGACCTCAGACTATATCCTTGGTTGGCAATTTGACACCATATCCATCCCACTCCAGTAGTACTGTCTGATAATTAGAATTCAAACTCAAGTGATTAATTAACGATCCCCGGTTGTGACTTCAAGCTGGAATCCTTATTATCGCACTAGAGAGGACTTCCATGACTTCATCATAGTATAAAATGAGAGCCTAGGAGCGGAAAAAGCTTTTTATACAATTTGCAACATATCCACCTCTTTTTTCTTTGTTTTTATCTGCATAGCTGTTGATTTAAAACATGCACCATCCATCTTGAAAACCCATATAAACCAAGATATAAATCTTTCATTTATTTACTCCATTGCTATTATCTGTGTTTTTCATATTCTTAGAAGTCCTCACAGGGGGGATTATGAATGAGTGACCTCTATCTCACAACGTGCGATGCTCATCTGTTTAATCAAATTAAAACTGAGTTACACTTTATGAGCTCCTTCAGGGCAAAAGGAGGGAAGCCAATGACATACCATAGAGGTCTTCGCAACATGTTAATAAGTGACTGGCACAAATGCTTAAACCTACAACAATTTGATTCAGGAAAGAAACATTTTCCTGTTCAATAGGTTTTGTTTTGCCGGAATGGCAGAGAGTTCCCCAATTGACATGTTGGTATAGCAGCTCTTACAAAATCCATTATTCCTGCTTCTTGATTCAATTTTATAATACACATAATTGTTATGTAGTTCTTGCTCACGTGGTGTGAATTCATAGAAGTACTAAGGGGAAGTAGTGCTTCTTTTCAAGAGGGAGGGAGTCTCTGATGACATCTTCACTTAAGGATGAAGCCACTTGCTATTGCTACATTGCGAAGGAAAAGACTAGTCGGCTCACTAGCAATTAAATGTTTTCTTTGGATGTCCTCTTACATGTTAGCCTGATGTTTTGGACCAACTGGAATGAGCAGAGACCCAGCATCATGAGATCCACCTTAGCAGGCAAGAACATGAGGATTATCATCAGTACTGACATCTTGACGCCAAATGGACTGACTATTGACCACAAAGCGGAGAAGCTCTACTTTTCAGATGGAAGCCTTGGCAAAATTGAGAGATGTGACTACGATGGTACCAGCAGATATGTGAGTATGGAAATAATGCCCCCCGAGTAAAGGATATGCTTTTTATACTCTTTAACCCTATTTTAATTCCAGTCATTATACAAAGTATCGATGTTTTAATAAAAGTTCCAAATTTTTCTATCATACCCTTTGAAATTCCCTTTGTTTTGATGGAAACGACCCTGTGACTCACTGGTTAGAATATTTATGACATTTCTCTCTCAGTGATGGAGATGCTTCATTACAAAACATAAGAGAAACAAGGATGTCAGATTGATCTGCCCTTTTCAACTGAAATAAAAAAATTTTTTTCTTCCATTTAATCTCCCATCCCTATTGAGCAACTGAAATATGATCCTCTACACAGCGGATAGGATCTGAAATACCTCTTGATGTTCATTCTGATATTTCAACTCTGAGAGTACAGATGGTTTCCTTAATCACAGAAGTCATTCCCTGCTAAACTAAAGAATCTTAGTGAGGGGAGTTCTCATTTTGTCCATGAAACGTTGCATGCATAATGTATAAAATCCCAGCTGGATGTAGAAAAGATTATATATAAATGGATGTATAAAAGATTACAGTTCAAAATGGCCTTTTCTTGCTATAGATTTCAGTTTTTCTTGACATGACCTCAGCTGCTCAGTACCTTGGCCCATCTCAATTAGTTACCCATATGTTTGCTGAGCTGGGACAGAAGGCTTAAAAAGTCTTCACCTTTGGGTCCCCACCTGCCCTTGCTGCAGTGTAGACCTGCTAATGAAGGCTTTGCAGTGAAACCATTCTGGGTAGCGATTCACCGATCTAATTAAAATGTGTAAATTAAACAGAGGTAGCTTATAACTTCAGCATATACCCAAAGTGTGTTTTTGAAAATCTTAAAACAAGCTGACAGCTTAAGGCTTCTTGTCCCTTTAGTGTGTTATTTAGCACATTGATTTAGCAAAATTGCAAAAGGCTGCAAAATGTCATTTTGTAATAAAAAATAGTTTAGGCCCTGGAATAGATACAATAAAACACATTATAGAACGGCAATTTCGTATTGAGTCATATGAATGTAGACTTGGATAGAGGTGGAGTGTCCCTGCGGGCCGAGCTACCCCTCTTCTCTGCAGCAGTGCCATTACATTCTGACAGTGTGGTCGGCGGCTGTGAAGAACAAAAGCAGTGGCATGGCTCACTCCCCCGTGCCATTTTGAGAGTGGAGACCCATATTGTTAATGAGGGCAGTGCTTCACAAAGGGCAGCAAAGTGCATGATAAGGGAAGATGTCAGCATGTTTGGCGGGGATAAGTTGCCCTTTTTACCAAGAATAAAGGGAATACAAAATGAGAATGTCTGGGAATGGTTAGTGTCATTTGAGTTCAATGTCAGAAGTGTGCTCTCTGGGCATGTTGGTTTTCATATGACTACAGAGGCTAATTTAGGTCATCGGTTTGGAGTTCTGTCGACATGGCAATGGGAGTACCTTATTTTAACATGGTTGAATAGTCAAAGAGTGATAGGAACATGTGAAATAAGTTCACATTTATCTAAAACACAAGTTCAGCACAAGAGTAATGTGTTGCTGGCTGTAAACTTAATGTCTCGCAAATCTAATTTTACATCAATATGTTCCATTCAACCCCATCTGGTGTTCTAACCCCCCCCCCCTCCCCTGTTTTCTCTCTATGCATCTTTTTCTGTCTCTCACTCGCCTGATGGCCAGTTGTTACTTCCACACACTGGGCGCCTTTAATCAACACCTGTCCTATTAATCCCAGTATGGCACAGGGCTAATGTGATGCTGCTTACAAGCCTGTCCCACTAATGGCTAAGACTACAGAGCTGCTGGCGGTGCTGACCCCCCCCCCACAAGCCTAGAGAGTCCCACAAGGAGGCATCTGATGGATTCCTGCCTCCCTGCCAATGACACTGTCATTTACTCCCCCAACATCTGGGTTAAGCAGTCATGTGGGCGGCGGGGGTGATGCGTTGATTAATGAGTCGGAACATTATCCTCCACATTTATTCCTTGGGTTGCACTCAGAATTGTGTCGATGCTTTCTCCAGCCAGATCTTAAAAAAGAGTTATTGGTTTGTAGATGGAAGTGTAAATAATGACAGTCTGAAATACAAGACTTCCCGTCTTATCACCGTATCATCTATTATGGCATATAGAGTCGCATATATTTTTCAAATGTGCTCGTACCAGAGTGGCATTTGACAGAGCAAGCCTTACGTCTGAAAATCGCGATGGAAAGCAGTTCTAACACGTGCGCTTTGCTCCACAATGTTTAGGTCATAGTGAAATCAGGAGCGGGAAACTTCTACGGTCTCGCCATCTTTGCAGACTTCATCTACTGGTCAGACTGGGCCCGCAGGTCTGTGCTGCGATCAAACAAGTACACGGGCGGCGACACCAAGGTGCTTCGAGCAGACATACCTCATCAGCCAATGGGAATTATAGCTGTGGCCAGGGACACAAACAACTGTGAGTATTTAAACAGCTGGAGATGAGCTCCATTTAATGATCATTGGATGCAGTGTTGTGTCTGCAAATATTTGTGTATTATGTATGGGCAGGTGCTGGGGTGATGATGTGTGCTTATGGGCAGGAGTTTACACATGTGCATTTTCATTATGTTAGTTTAGTTTAGGACAATAGACCAAAATAAATATGTTGCTATATGTACTTTAGCAAAATGAAAAATATCAGAGGAAACTGTGCTTATCTGTGCCACGCCTACAGTTTGCATGCACTTATGTTTTAGTTGGTTTTGGCGAGGCATGCATACAGTTTCCCCACCCACTAGCTTGGGGAAGTAATAAAGCAATATTGATTCTGGCTATCTGAGGCTAATACCAACATTTTTCTATTCACAATCTTTTAATTTACTGCAACATATCTTTTACTTCATCAACCTGCATGTCACAAGTGGCCTCAATCCAGGGACTACAGATGTTAATGAGTTTTTAGGTTATCTGAGAACAATATATCAGCTAGTGTTTCCCTTTCTGACATCAGTGTGGCCTAAACAAAAATGTTTTGGTGGTTTCAATTATTTGTGACAAGGATATGCATTGAGGCAGGATATTTATATGATCTTTATATACAGTTGAACAAAAATCTTTATTGTAAAGAACAGTAAACTGAATGTAACCTTAATGAAATAATAAAGAGCTATGAACAAATAAACAAGTATATGAAAAAAAACACAATACTGACAGTAAAATATTCAACACAGATTTGATATATCTGTGATCCGCCAATAATGGCTAATAATATCGGTCTAAAAGCAAAATATTTTTTAAAAGGCAGTGGATATATTAATGAACATCGTCTCATTTAGAATCACTATAAACGTAAGTTTCAGAGGTAATTAATAAATAAAAAAAAGTAGCCTACATTGTAAATGGAGTCTCTAAAGGCTCGTACAAAGTTTTATTTCCAAGTAGGACAAAGGGAGGTGGGCTTAAGGATGTCCCAGTGGTTGCACTTGGATGCCAAGAGCCACGCTGGTCCTCGTTTATCTCGTCATGGTAAATAATCACATTTTATGACCTGCGTGGGCTCAGCTGCATGTCTTCAGCATAATGTGCAGTGACCAAGAGTGGTTGATCTGATAATCAGTTTATCCTTTTCCAGTCTTTACATTGTTAACCTCTTATTGCATTGTCCTTGTCACACATATCCTGACTATAAATAATCATACAAATGGTTTACCTGAGCTGCAGAACAGGGGACTGTTTTTTTTTCTCAAATTAATACAATCCTCATGGCTGGAGGGCAGGTAATAACAGAAGGACATGCATGTCTCTTAATACTTGCAGTTGATACTGCGTCTCTTGTTACTAAGCTTCTTTTCTACTTTTTCTTTTTTCTCAGGATGAGACAAGCACTCGTATTTTCTTTCAGGGGCTATGTCTGCAATGTGGTCATGCGATTTAGTGCAATACATGATTCCCACAGAGCTGCACACAGCTTGTTCACACAGTGCCCAAGGCAGAGAAAGACAAAATAGGCCGCATTTTTAATACATGCGCTACCTGTCAGTGAGCATAGTGGTAGGCTTTAACAACAGACCAGCTTCTTTTATTCATATGTTGACCACTGCTGATCATTTAAATTAAAACAAAACGTAAGTGCGGCATTTCCCCATGCTTAATAAAAATAACATCTGCCTGGAAATTGGTTATTGAATAAGAAGAATTGCTCTGCCATTTTTTAAAATTTCTTATTACTGTTGTGATCTGTGAAATTAAACAATGCCATGCTATAGCGCATCACATCAAGACGGTTCAATCTCAACTGTAATTGAATTTTACAGGCAAAATCTATATCAGCTACCCCCCCATTAACAGTAATGATCAGTCCCTCAGATTCAACAAGCAAGAACTCCATTCCAGATTTACCAATTATTTAGGAAATACCTCCTTCCTATGGTTAGCCCAGAGTTTCCAAATTCTGTGACACCTTCCCATGGGATTTTTGAAGATTTATTTGGAATATCATGTACTAATAATACAATAGACGAGGAAGGCTCAGAAGATAACTCCATGAGAGTATTGAACATCTCAGACCATCTAAAAGAGTGCATCCCAGAGGATTTATTTTTTTTGCTTTGACTGCTTCTAGCCGTTTCATCTGTTCTGTTTTATTGTTATTGTAGGTGAGCTGTCCCCATGCCGACACATGAATGGAGGCTGCGGTGACCTTTGTCTCCTGACCCCGTATGGGAGGGTCAACTGCACTTGTCGTGGAGAACGTGTGCTGTTAGACGACAACAGATGCGTGTGTAAGTCACATTTAATTATAAAACAAGTGCTAACCCTGGTGACACTCTCAGTACCACATATCGATTGTAACGACACTTTTTTATGACATTTAAATGCATACTTTAACCTGGCTTCTGTCCACACTCAGGTTAAGCTCTTATTTATTTACATGAACCTTTGATATCTTTGAATTGATTTGTTTGAGCATAGCCACACATAAACAGGAATGCATGAACAGCTGCTGTCTCTTCCGCTTTGATTAAGCAGTAAGTTTGTAATGATTCCAGTAGTCAGAGTCAATACTCCTCCGGCAAATAAGGCTATAATGCTGTGGGACTGCGGTTGTGCCAACAAACATAGTTGAAAGCATAGGGTGTCACAGTAACCTGCTTAAAGTCACAAGACAAAAGCATTCCAATGGTGTCTGGCTTTCTAATTTGACAGATTGCAGGTTGAATTTGAAATGCAATGTGAGGATAGACCATACGGTAGGAGGAGCTGTTCAAACGAGGGAGGTTTGGCCAGACTAAACATGGCAAGTGACTCAGAAAAAAGCTGGATGGTAGCCTGGATGTCACGGTAGAGGACGGCAGGCTTTTTCTACTGCACCCTGATTCCACTCATTACTGGAGCAAGAAAAAGTTTCCTATTTGTTAGATTGTAAAGCTGCAAGTACATAGAAGAGCAGAGACAGAGATTGGTAAATGTATGTGCATGTATTTATTGTTGGATTTCACTTAAAGTACAATGTTGACATTTATTATTTAAATCAGTGTACTAGATCAAATAAGGGTTAGCTACCAACTGAGAATATGCCAAACATTTCACAGCCAGATTTCACTCAAATTGAAGTGATGAGTGTAACGGGATTATTGAATGCACTTAAGACATGTACAAATGTTGACCCAAAACTGGGTTGCTGGCGTAAATGTGGAGTTCCACTACAGTACACAGTGAAATGTTGCCTCTGAGCTCACCTGCATGTATGAAAGTGTGTCCAATATGCACAGCTGAGCTTTGAGATTTTGACAGTCGTGGTTGTCTTCTTCTGCAGCAGAAAATTCCTCCTGCAACATCCACACCGAATTCGAGTGTGGGAATGGTGAGTGCATAAACTACCAGCTAACCTGTGACGGAGTAGCCCACTGCAAAGATAAATCAGATGAAAAGATGCAGTACTGTGGTAAGAAACACTTGGTTTGAATTCTTGAAGAAATAATACATTATTGATTGATATTGCTGGTACTGAAAAGAGGCAAACATTGGGTAATTTCTAACATATTTATGAATTTCACTGTGTCCAGACAACAGGAGCTGTCGGAAGGGTTTCCGGCCCTGCTACAACCAACGGTGTGTGGCCAACAGTCGTTTCTGTGACAGGATCGATGACTGTGGGGATAACTCTGATGAAGCTTTCTGTAGCAGTGAGTCGCAACCGTTTGATCTCCTGCTCAATCCGTCCTGTTCAATCCGTCCTGCCTCTGAGGGCAAGATCCAGCGACACTAATGCTTGTATTAATACGGCACGCTAGGCTACACGCTGTGCTAAGCCTTCACTGTCTAATGAGCCCCAAGATCAGAGTGCATACATTCAAAGAGGCTCCCAACCCCCCCACCCTTAAAAGTTGCCTCGACAATATTGTGTGTCCCTTCACTGATTAGGTTTCTAACCTTGATGGTGAAAAAAGTAAAAATGTAAAGTAATATCGAAGGAATATAGACTGTTAATGACGTACCAAGCAAGTAGGTGGTCCCATTATTAATGCGCACATTCCAACTCAGCAGTCTGGGATTTCAGGAAGGAGTTTATCTTCAGCTTTGCATTTTCATTTTAATGGGAGACCAACAATAACATTCTCTATTGCTACAATAAAATGTAATTATGGTGGTATGTATGTTATATACTGATAATGTAATGCAGAGAGGTGAAATAAGTAGAGCCATCGCGCAGCAGTTGGTAAATGAACAACAACACCGAGTTGCCCATCTTGCGTATTGGGTGTCATTTGCTCTTGCGCCGCACTCATAGGGTGATGGCATTCAGGCAGTGTATATAGCACAGGCAGTCCAACTCATCACAAACCTTTTTTTTCTGTATGCCAGGGCCCGAGAGCTAATTTGAACCTCCCCCAGAAAGAGGTTCTAAGTATTGTTGTGAGCTGTACCTGTTACTGCCTCTGAGTGCTATTTTCTGTTATCTTTTTGAAATGCTAATTCTCTCCCCCAGATGTCACGTGTGGATCATCAGAATCATCGTGCAAGGATGGGAGCTGTGTACCCAGCTCAGCCTGGTGTAACCAGGTCATTGACTGTGCCGACGCCTCAGATGAAAAAAGCTGCAGTAAGTCCTTTAGCCTGTGATTTGCATTGCAGTAACAATAAAAATGTGGAACCCCAGCTCTACCTATAGCAGATCGCAGGGATCCTTTCACTTAAATCTGCCCTCGTCACTCGGATCAGATTGAATACTGCCCCCTCTCACCCTTTACCGCCACCATTACTTACTTGTCTTTTGTATTCAGACCACACCGACTGCTCTCACTTTTACAAGCTGGGGGTGACAGAAAAAGAGTTCATCGGCTGCAACTCCACCTCTCTGTGCATTCACTCAACATGGATCTGTGATGGTGCAAACGACTGCGGAGACTATGCTGACGAGACCAACTGCCAGGGTGAGCACCCGACACAAACACACACAAAGACACACATTTTGCACCTGCATTCAGAAACAGATTAAGGGAGCCAGCTTCATTTAGAAAAGACTCTCATTTTCAGGCAGATGATTATGACAGTGGAATAAGAGATTCAGAGAGAACTCAGGAAGAGATAATGACCTCAATCATTGCTTATGCCAAGATGACTGACTTGGTTTTGTTGTTCTTCCCAGTTTCCCATGGGCAGAAGTGCGAGGAAGGCCACTTTGCTTGTCCAAGCGGGAACTGCATTTCCAGCGTGTGGCTTTGCGACGGCCAAAAAGACTGCGAGGACGGAGCAGATGAATTCCAGTGTGGTAAACCCACTAATCTTACCTCTCAATGGAAGAGCTTCTGCACAATAAACTGAAATTGTGTTTTGTCCTCTAACGGGTAGAAAAAGATGAGGTGTTTGTTTGATTTACACAAAACTGTCGGCAGTTGGAAGGATATTTATTTTCCATTAACGAAGCTATTTGTTTTAATGCTTTTGTCATTTGAATGGATCCGGTCCTGCAACAAATATTTCAGTATAAGGAGGAGGCAGAAAGACAAGAGATGATTGTGTATTATGCCATAAGGCAATTTCTCTTTGCTTTGTTTTGCTCCCCCTTATTGTGTGTTTGAGATTTCTCAAGTGGATGTTGCTTCTTGTTTGAAAGTCTAATTCCGACCCTGAATTCAGAGTGAGGCTGTTGAGGACACAAGTTTTTTTCACTGAAACGATCATACTAAGGATGGAAATGTTGGTTCAATAGAAAGCGGGGACATATGAAAGGATTACACAGTACAATGCCACTCCTCTACTTCCCTAACCAGAGGCAGCAAGCGCATTACCTTACCTATGCTTTGATCCGCTCTAAGGTATGCACAAAGTCAAGATCTCTCCAATTAGGGGAGCCATAATTAAGTCGATGTATGGATAATTTGCCCTCAATCCGATAGGTCGCAAACACACCCATTCACGTGTCATTGCTTTTGGCAACAAAGCGAAATGGACTGGCTGCTTTAATGCAGGTGATGAGAGTAGCTGTTGAGCTTCCTCACGGTCACACACTTGCACAAGGTAATTAGATCAGATGGATTAGTCCACACACACAGTGTCAAAACACTCACTCCCTGTATTTGAGTTGTCAGCCTGATGCATTGTCTAGCCCATAGACTGTATGCTTAAAGTGTAAGAAGTCATGAAGCAGTAAGTGCTGTCATATGTGTGCAGAACTGGAGGAGTATTGCATGGCAGTCTCTGTGAGGTAAGAGAGATGAAACTATTGCAATGTGCTATTATTGACACCAGATACATCCCGTTCCAGACACGCCTACACAAACGGTGAGGAAATTTGTTGCATCCTCATTCACCTGTTCTTCTTTTTAGCAGCAACCAGCAGCACTATAGCTCGCTTTGTCGGTTGCTCCACAAAACATTTCCCCACCCTTTGGCGGGCACAGTTGTCGAGGTTGAGGTTGAGGTTGTATTTTGGCGTGGAGGTCAAGTGTTACTGTTGTGAGGTTACTGTATGTTTAGGTGAATGCACGAATGTGTGGATGCCAGCGCGTACCTGGTCGCAGCTACTGGTCTCTTGTTTACTCTCTATGCTTGGAATGCCTCTACAGTTGGCAATGTTAGTCGGTCGGTCGGTCGGTCCACCACTTTTGCCCAGACTATTCGATGGATTGAGATGGAATTTTGTGTATTCATGGTCCCCTGAGAATAAATCCTAATGACTTCAATGATGTACTGACTTTTCATCCGGCACCACCATGAGGTTGATATTAATAGTTTTTAGTAAAATGTCTCTGCAACTATTGGATGACTTGCCTTAAATTTAGAACGGATATATATGGTGCCCAAAGGATGAATCCTAATGTCTTGCATGATCCATTGACCTTTCATTTAGTACCACTTATACTGTGTAATGTTGTACTTATATTGACACACATTTTTGAAACAGACATTCAGGGTTCCCAGGTGACATATTCTACTGAAATAAGTGATCCCCTAATGTTTCATGAGGTTTGTATTTATGGATTTGAGTGAAGTCTCGACAACTATCCAATAGATTGCCTTGATAATTGGTTCAGACATTTATGTTCTTCTCAGTATGAACTGTAATAACTTTGTTGATCCATTCACTCATCTAACGGCATCATCAGGGTAGGCCAAATGTGTCCAGTTATTATGTTTATGACCAAATACCTGTGTGACATTACCATCAGCCTCAGCCATTCTTTGAGCTTAATGCTAATAAGCACATGTTAGCATGCTACCACACGAAACTAAGATGGTGACCATGTTAAACATTACACCTGCTAAATATAGGCATGTTAACAGTATCTTTATGAGCACGTTAATATGTTTGATTTAGGTAGTTTAGAGACTGATCAGGGACGGATTTCAAGAAGAATTCAAGATTTCAAGAAGAATAACAATGTGACCATAGAACTTGGATGTCTTTGAGATGTTGTAGATCTCTTACTGGTCTGCATTACTCTTCCTGTATAATTAAGTAGCACATTTTGTTCACATTTCAGGTGCAACATATAGTTGAAGGCAGTTCAGTGCAATCCAGTTTCCATATTTAATGCTCTTCGAGTTATCTGATTCGTTTTGTAAATTGGCCATGAATGTTGTTAGAGAGATGCATAACACATGAACAGCTTTTCCATTCCTTTATCTAAAAATGTCATTTGTGACTGTGTGAAATGATAACATCCCATGCTTCAAATGTGCTTATATCAGAGCTGATTATGCCACATTCTTTGAGAAGTTCTGAATAGCTTTTTTCAGGACAAACAGACAATATTCCCATTCCTCTGAGTTAATTACCATATAAAAAGCTCCAGCCACTGATAATGTGACTGCAACGCCAAAGTGGTTTGAGGAAAATGTCATTACATTTCAGAAATTTCAAATTCCACATCTGATTAGATGAAATAGTCATTTGTCACTTCACAATGCATAATGCGCTTTTCTACTGTGTGAAACAGTATTGAAAATGAGCCATGAAAGACTTTCTTTGATACATTTAATGTGCTGTAGACCTGCTATTTTGTTAAACACTTGAAGCAGCTGTGGAAGCAGCATTTGAAGTGCAAATGTAGTCACCTACAGAGTCTGGATAATCACCGTTTCCAGATTTAGCCATTTAATGTTTATCTTATCCTCATCTTACATCATCGTATCAAGGCACGTAAAGCTGGTGTGATGTACAAAGTCTGACAGGAAGGAAAGCAACGCAGTGTGAGAGACTCCCCATCTCTTCCCCATCTCTTCCACGCACCCCCTTACCCCACCCTAAGTAGGATGCACAATTCCTTGTACTGGTGTGACCTGGAGCACACATTCCCCTTCCTTCTCTCAACATCTCATCAAAGCTCTGGCAGACTTTGCCAGGCCTGATATCTGAGATACAGAGACCACAGAACGACTTCCCAGGGAGAGTGGGTGGCTCAGTGACACAAACTCAGCACAGATTATGAATATATCCACATTTTACACAATAGCTTTTACAGTGTTCAGCAGAGTGCTCTCGTAGTTGACATCCAACTGATTCATGTCACCCCACGAAGCCTAGTTCCTTTTCAAATTAAAATAATTGAACATAAACCTTAAAAAATAATACTCAAGTGCTTTGATACTGATACCATATTTATTCTAGACGCCTGTTTTGTTTTCAGTTGATGTTTTTATTTCCCTGCACAAAAACCAGGATCTTTCATCAAAATGTCTTCTGTGAGAGAAAAGGAAAAAAAAAACCATATATTTACTGTCCTTTGTGTGGCAGCTACACTCATGTGTGCTGCTAAGCAGAAAAACTAAACAGAAGAACGAGCAGGCCATGGGGCAAACAGTAGCTAGCCCACTTGTTTTGTTTTGATTAAAAACACTCTGCCCCTTCTATAGGGTATGCCACTTTTGTTGTTTTTTTCCTCTTCACTTTGTTTGATTTATGGCATTGAAATTCCTTTCCCTCTGCAGACTCGTCATGCTTGTGGAACCAGTTCGCCTGCTCAAAGAACAAGTGCATTGCCAAACAATGGCTGTGTGATGGGGAGAACGACTGCGAGGATGGCCTCGACGAGAGCGTGCAGATCTGCGGTTAGTACCCTTTCAGATGTCATGAGGAATCTGCTGTGGCTGTAAAGGGTCACATCCGCTTGCATTTGTGGCAGCTCCATGTGCTCCCCTAGCAGAGCTGGAAATGAATGGACAGAAATGAAACAATCTTAATGAGACAACAAATGAGACCGCAGGCATTTCTGATGGTTCAAGTGGGCGCTGAGGCAAATAGATTTCTCATCACTGAGACCCAAGAGGCACAGCTTTTTCAATGGGCAAATGAGATGTGTGCGTAATGAATTCTAGAATAAAATAAAAACAATCCAACCACAATAAAGAGGCAAACATTGCTGTGAACATTTGTTGTGTAATTGGATTGTAATGGAGTGTCATGGAAATATTAATGAAATGGCCCAAAGGTTTCCCGGGCACAATTCTTGTCAAAAGACGATATGAGTTTTAGCTAGACATGCCGAATTGAACTTCTGTATTTACCTTTCAACCCTAAGATAAAGCGGTGTATTGCTTGCATAAGGGAACTGCTGCACAATGACAAGTTAGAGTTTTGTTTAGGTCATAAAGGGGTATCAGTTCAAACCCATATCCGTAACTTTATTGTATGAGTTGTAATATGGTCCGATACCTCCTTCGAGAGCTTTGATTTATTGAGATAACTGGTAAATGTTAAGGTACCCTCCTAACAAAACGAAATGCATGTGCTTCAGTTGGGTATCCCTTGTACTCATTCTCTTCTGTAGTGCATTTGACCTATTGTATTCTTTGGCTTTGAAAATAGAACATGTGGTCTTGTTTTCGTCTCAGGCTCAGTGACATGTGCTCCTGGGCTGTTCAGCTGCCCTGGGTCATATGCCTGTGTTCCGAAACGCTGGCTCTGTGATGGTGAAAGGGACTGCCCTGACGGGAGCGATGAACTTTCTGCAGCTGGCTGTGGTAAACTCTAGCTTCACATATTGAATAATCTCCATGCAGTTATAAAAGAATTGTAATGTAATCACGGAATTAAGACTTCATGTCTTGTTTACAGCTATGTAGAATTTTTGATTTCATTGTGTAAAACAATAGCCCTTTGAACATGAAACCCACTGAACATCTAATGTAAATCCCTTTGCATATTGTATTTCGAGCCAGAAGAAGAAAACAAGTAGATAGTGAGAAGTATTGTGGACATTTTTGCACAACTGCAGACTCCTCTAGGTGGCGTAATCTGGACTGCCTTCCACAATTTAGTCCTGCACCTTTTTTTCTTCTATCTTTCTTTGATTCAAGACTGCTTATCAACGGGGAAAAAATGTGAAACACATAGACCAGAGGAGTAGGATAAGGCTCACTTATGTTGACATTTTACCCATATTGCATGCCTTGCCATGAAAAAAGTGTTCCGTTGATCATCATTCATTAGCCTTTTGAAACCATTTCTTTTCATGCATTAGCACCCAACAGCACATGTGATGACAGCTCGTTTCGCTGCCGCAACAAAGCGTGCATCCCCCAGCGATTCGTCTGCGACCATGATGACGACTGTGGAGATGGGTCTGATGAGTCAGTGGAATGTGGTAAGTAGATGTATTGTGCTCTTAAGATTCACCCATGGTATATGAACATGTCCTCATTGAAAAGCTGCATTAGGCAACATAGCGATTGCGACTTGTTCTCTTTTCTTATTTATACCATTTAAACTCTGCATGTTTGAAGAAAAAAGGTCTCCATGGTCGTAGACGCGTATAAAAAGGAATGAAAAGGTGAAATGAATAAAAGTCAAGTGTAGCCCAGAATATAGTCCATTAAAAAATATGTGTGGTAGAGAAAATGTTGATTCATTGTGCAGGGGGTTGATAACAAACATTGCACAGGACCACACATGCCATGCAAAAACTAAATATAAGCATGTTGAAGAAGACAACATCATTTTATACAGTTACTGCATTCCCTGGACCTTAGCCAGTTTTCAAAATGATAAGATACAATAACATTATTATCTATGTAAAGGATTGTTAATTGTTTATATTCCTAAATTATGTTAATGAAGATGAAAATGCTTACATTTGGTCTTTTATAATAGATCAAGCCATGTTTCTCTGGACTGGTCTGAGTTTCTGTTATTTGATATAGGTCTTTTATTTTAATTTGATAATATGATACTAAAAAGAATACAGACACCCAGGTTTTATTTGGCTGTATACAATTGTTGGTGTCTCAACAAGAGGGGATTCTCTGCCACAGCCCTTTGTGATGTCTTGGGCTGATGAAACATTTATACTCTGCTTGAAATATTGGCCAGTGCAGCTGTGCACACCATTATACCTCCAGATGGCTTGCTTTGTTAATCAGCAAAGATTCTACAGTATATACACTGTGAGGGTGCTCCATTGAAAAATGAGCAATGGCAGTGGAAAGCTTTATTTTTCACTATTTGCACTTAATTCTAACCTGAAGCTGTGTCACTGCTGAGCCCCAGTGTAACTTGATGTAAAAGTGTCTATCTCTCTTTCTTCAGTCTACCGCTCCTGTGGATCAGAGGAATTTCGCTGCGGGGATGGCCGCTGTCTCCTCAGCTCTCAGTGGGAGTGCGATGGCTATGCAGACTGTCCCGACCACTCTGACGAACTGCCTCTGAACCTCAAGTGTCTGGCCGCAGGTAAGACTGCTGTTTGGCTTGCTCCTAGAATCTCTTCATCAGTGTCACCAGCAGCACCACTCGCCCAGGAAATTGGCTGGGACACGTGGCGGAAACCAAAACGCTACAACAATGGAAGCCTTCCTGAAAGGAATTCATCTTTCGAGATCCATTGTCAGGCCAAAAACATTCCCCTAACTTTGTTTAGAAATGACAGCGCGCTGTGCCAGTGACAGTCATGTCTTGCTCTTTTCAGGAAGCTTGTGCAATGGCTCCTTCTTCATGTGCTCCAATGGACGCTGCATCTCTGAGGGGAATCTCTGTGATGGGAGGGATGATTGTGGAGACCGGTCAGATGAGAGGAACTGTAATGTGAACGAATGCTTGAACCGCCGAATCAGTGGGTGCACACAGGACTGCCAAGATCTTTCTGTGGGATACAAGGTAAATGACCAGTGGACTAGTCTCACTTCAGTAGCTTGGAATTACATTCCTCCTCCTGGCTATAGTTAGTCTGTACAGCCTTATTCCTCCAGTAAAAGCTTGGACCAGATGGAAATATAACCATATTTCGAACAACCTAAGAGCTAGTCACTGTGTTTTGGTGCCGAAGCAAACTGCCTTCCAAAGGCAAACTCGGTGACCCCACTGCATCGAGTTCATTTGTAAATATCTGTCCCAGCTTTAATATGTCCGACTTACCACAGTGTGACTTGCATCGTAATATTACAATTTAAAGCATATTACTACAGTCTAACATTTGAATTCATGCTGACCTAGAGTTCTAAGCTTTAGCATCACTAGTAATGAATCAAGCCTAACCGGAGCGTACATACATTTAGTGTCTCGTTTTTTGAATAACCTTGAATGCGGTAAAGAGAGTCTAATAATATGTCAACAAACTGTCCGTGCTACCTCACTGTGCGATTGTGCCGTGCCTGGCAATGGTGGCCTGTGATGTTAGGGTTTGATCTAGGTTAAGGCCACTCGCTGGAGAACTCTGGTGGTCGTCACTGTTGTCGGACCTGTTTCCCTATCCTATTTCTTTAATAAGATAGCGCTCACTGCATCGGAAAACTGGAGGAAAGCACAAAAAAACTATTTTTCCTGTCACGTCAGGGGCAGAGCTGGACAGAGAGCACATCAATGCGGACCCTTAGCTCATCCATTTGTGGCCTGAACAGGGAGATCAGCAGAAAGGCCCTCAAGGTTATAACTGTGGATAAGAAAGGGATTTGCTCTTGGTCTATAGCAGCTGATACAAGCACTTTGAGTTATTTTGGGGGGGAGGGCCTGGTCACTGAAGCGCGATAGATTTTTTGAGCCATGATACAGTTTATATCACAGCTTTGATGTCATGTTTGGATGCTAGGTTTTGATACATTTTCATTGCTGACCTGCTATAATTCCAGAAAAGGTACTGGAGTCTGACATATATTGTCTGTTGTCAAAAATCGATCTAAAATGCCTGTAAATGCACAGCCTGTTAAAGTGCACTGCTTATATAACATAGCCACAGTGAAGCATGTTTAAAGAAATAACTCAAATGTTCAGTGTTTTCAGACATGCCTAAGCCAATCAAAACATAACACTTGAATGGTTTGTTTTATAATCATCCTGCATTCATGATCAAATCTCTACCATTGTATGTGTTCTTATGTCATCAGTGTAAATGCTGGCCTGGTTTCCACCTGAAGAATGATGGGAAGACGTGTGTAGATGTTGATGAATGCTCCACTACCCTTCCTTGTAGCCAGCGCTGCATCAACACTTATGGCTCTTATAAGTGCCTGTGTGTGGATGGCTACGAAGCCTTGGAGAGAAACCCCAATACATGCAAGGCTCTGACAGGTCAGCCTGACTTTTCATCTCTCCACTTGCACAATTTCAGTGAGTAACTGTAAGTCCCACCGGTCCTCTAACGCTGCATGTTCCTCATTTCAGCTGAAGAGCCTTTTCTCATTATGGCAGACCACCACGAGATCAGAAAGCTGAGCGTGGATGGCTCAAATTACACCATCTTGAAACAGGTAAGCGATATCTGCATCACCGCCATGGTGCCTGTAGTGAAATTGTACACAGGGTAGAGGATGAGTGTTCTCCATTATCAGATTGACATACTGCTTAGAGGCATCTACAGATTGACAATGAAATTACCATCGTGTCATCTTTTTGTGTTTCATTTCGAATCTGCCGTGCCTCTTATACCCAGTCTGTCGGCTCCATATTGAAGAAGTAGGGGTTCAAAATGGCTGTTGTTTGAAAACCCTTTGGAAAACATACATTTTACTGACAGTGTAATTATGTTCACCTACCAAGTGTGAGGAGGAAACGGTACCTTTGTAGAGAGCATCAAAACATAATGCAAGTGAGACCTTATTGAATAGTAAATGCAATGTTTTGTTTTGCAGAAATGGTGGACAAAAATGTTAAGAAAGAATAGGTATTTGCTGCTGTATAATGTCCTAGGATAAAGTTATGACACTTTTAAAGAAAAACGAAAGGACGTATTCAATCAGTACTTATCCTCTGAAGTTTGCTATCCTTGATCTTAAGAACCACTTCATATTGCTGCGCATTCTTGAGAGATGCGCCCTTTTGACTGGACCTTATGCATTATGTCAAATGAAGACATTCAGCATTACTCTGTAAAAGGAAAAAATCTGTGCGTAGGTGATTATAATCCTCAGCCTCAAGGAGCTATTTTCACAATCCTCTGTAAGGTATTGTTATGTTTAAATGAAATGTCCATTCTGATTGGCAGAGAGTAAAAACACCCTATAGAGGACGCCATGGAAAAGCTATTTCAATCATTCCTAGGTGTCATCAAAGCTGCTCCGGGCAATGCTTGAATCTGACTGTTGATTATCACAAATGGTTGGTTGTGATTTACTGTAAATCAACCTAGGGGTATCCTGCAGTCTCCTCTCACAGTCGTATTAACCTCCTGACTCCATGTACTCTGGTGTCTGTATCGGAGCTCTCATCAGCCACAACTCACTTTAATCACTGCATGTTAGCGTTAATGGAAGCTAGAGAGGGAAATATGCAGATGGCTTTACTAAGTGGTGGTGGATACTTTACTGACCTCATATCACTTTACCACACCATTACAAACCTTGTTCAGATGATATGTTCATGATATTAGGTACATTTCGAATGATTTTCCGGATGTATAATTTTTGCTGTTAGCATAAATTTGTCTTACAAACACAAGTCACTTACAATATTATTTTATCACTCCAACACTTTGTTCAAACTCATTTGATGTGTTTTAGAGCTGCTCTGTTTCTGTTCTCATATTTAGTTGAACTTTTTCCTTCATTAGAGCGGGCTCTGATTCTTATACAGTGTGGAACATAGACACCCAGTTTGTAATACTGCAAATGCAAGGGCTTTCATTAGTGGGCCATAATCTCAATCAACATTGTGTTAGCTCATTCGATAGATACATAGATAGATGGACATATAGATATTGACTTAACAGATAATTATTTAAATAAAACTATTTCACTCAAGACCATTACTTTACATTATATTTTTAAAATTGTAAAATTGGGATTATTTCTATTTAAAGCATGGGTTCGTAGCCAAAAGCCAAATCAAAAAAGTAAAATCATAAAAATAATAAGTCAAACATAAAGTCAGTTGGCAAACTGTGTTGACTGCATCCACCGCCCTAAGGTTTTTCTGTCAGACATGTCTTATTTCAGAAAGAGAAGAAGTTGAATGTGTGGAACAGGAAATCAATGGTATGTTGACAGTGGTGTCGATGTGAGTGCTTGCACTGTAAAAACCTGTATGCACACAACGCTACGCTATTTATACAATTAAAACAACCATATCCATTTCCAGGATCTATTATTACAAGCTTTTGATCATTTTGTAGTTTTTTTGGTTGGTTTATATACTGTCTACAGGGAAAATGAAAGGAAGACATATTGCTGGATAGAGACACTGATAAAAGGGGCATGCGGGTTCTATCTCTAAAGCTGATGTTTGGAGTGTAGAAGAGTTCCCCCAGGACACTTTGGCGCCAGTCTGTGAGGGTGTTGATGATCTGATGAAGATGTCTCATTTTGCCTGTCAGATTATCTGACACCTTTTGTCGGCACCCACAGTGTGAGACAGCAGGGTGGGGGCACTTGTTTGGTGAGCAGCTCTGTCTGACTGACAGTGGGGTCATGTGAGCATGACAGAGTAGGGAAGTAGCTCACTCTTCTGCTTTGATAGGACTTCGGCTTCAAAGAACATTTGAAGCTTCACTTTGAGTGCTCTGTATAGCTGAAAGCATTGGAACCTATGGGTAGACCACCTAAATCAATAGTGCTTGTACAGTAAATAACACATCACACACAAATACTGTAGAAGTTGGGCTTGTTTTTCTATGTTTCCCTTCCTGTATTTACACCTGTAGGCATTTCAAATAATTAAGTAAATGTCAACTCAAAAGATTGGTTTGGATTGACAAATGCTGCTTTTGAGAGAGAAAAAGCAACACATAAGCAAAGCAGCAGCAGCAGCTTCAGTCAGTGTCTACAGGATGCGTTCAGGCAGTGTTGAGTATAGGCCATCTGCTCTCAGAAGACACAATCACTGTAGTTACATGGGTAGACCAGAATAACGTAACCTTATAACGTGAGACTATGCATAGTGTTGTGTTTACGTGAATAGCCTGTGTAAACAGTTGTATTGAATAAAATAAGAGCATGTCTCGTAAATGTTAGACGGATCAAAAACGGGCAAATCAATATATTAAAATAGTTTGGAGTCATATTACGGACATGTGCTCCTTGAATGCATCATGGATAAGCTGTAAAAAAGGAATTTACAATTATTCTATAGACTCTGTTGTACACCTTTGTTGCCAACAAAGAATTTTTTCCCCCTCACAGGGAACTCATATTCTAAAAATGACATTTTGACATGTGTCCTTCTCTCCTCTGTATTCTCAGGGCCTCAACAACATCATCCACATAGACTTTGACTACAAGAAGGAATTTATCTATTGGGTGGACTCAACCAGGCCAAGTGGTCGAAAAATCAACAGAATGCGCCTCAATGGGAGTGACCTGAAGGTACCACAGGGTTTAGTTGCTGTGCCTGCATGCCATATGGTGCCTTGTGCCACTTTACCCCAGATTCATTAACTTTACTTTGCTTGGTCTCTGTTCAACTTGTATTGATTCATCTTTCTTTGCTCTGACTGGTTGTATTTTTACTGATTTATTTAAATTATCAAGTTGCATTCTATATTGAACATAAGTCTTCTGTTTGAGTTTAGAAAACCAAATATGTTAAGTGGCTCATTATCACTGCTCAGCCGAAGATGGGCACCCTTTATCCTTTTATATAGTCAACATAATGGATTTGTTCTGTCGGCAGCCAACGGCCTGTTAGCTTAATAACAATGAAACTGTGCCTAGTGATAGTAGGAATATCATCAATGGCTCTCAGATAAATGTAATACGCATAATGACACGATGGTGCTCTCTGGTGTAATCTCCAATGTTTGTCAGGGTCATGGGATCGGAGCCCAGACACAAGGGACACTGGGACGTCAGCAGATCACCTGCTGGGCCCCCATCCCACATCTCATTAGCATTGGTGTGTGGGGGTATTAGGCTCATTCAGCTCAATTACTTCCACAGTCTCTGTTTGAGCCACTGCCACAGCTTAGCAAGAGGACAAACTGCCTGAGACACAAATCGGGGAGCTTCTCACATTGGGTTAATTAAAAGAGCCACTGATATCCAGTGCTACGTGTATAGGCTTGCCATATGAGGGAGAAAAGATTGGGGGGCAGAGAGTGTTTCTGTGGATTTTTTTTCTCTGCCAAGATAGGAGTTTTATCTGACCAGGGCAGATATTAATTGAATTCCATGGTTTAATTAAAACTATGTAGTTTAATTATAGATGTATCGTTTATTTTGTTTATTTGAACTACTCTTAACTTCTGTTGCACTGTCCGGTGTGGGTTGAAACGCTGAAGGATTTTTCAGTTACACTTCAGGCTATATAATCAGTAATGTCACAGCAGGTTTTTTAGCATTTGTAGGCTTAAAGAACACAATCACTGTGACATTGATATATGGTTTCATCACATGAAGTGAGTGCTACTGCATTGTTGAAAAAAAGTCGGTGTTACATTTTGCAACAAACAAACAAAAAGCATTTTGTTCATGTTAAAATATTTCGCATTGATCAAATAATAAAAGACAAAATGAGTGATGAGTCTTCTGAAGACCATTTCATTTCTGTATTAAGATGTTTTAAACTTTTGAAAGAACAAAAGGTTTGTGAGAGAACTTTCAGTGACTGCATAGATCAAGCATACTCCAGATTTATCCGGTCTCTGTGTCACATCCAAATGTTGACATTCCTCACAAGTTCACCTTCAGTGCAACATGAAACAATCTTTTTGATAAATAGTGATATATTATGGATAAAGTAAACTAGAAGAACCTTATGTGAGTATCAACTACTTTTTGCCCGAGGAGGCAGTTGTGATTGTACTGCCCAAAGTGTGTCACTTTAGTTTAAGTTCAGTTTGTCCAAATCACTGCTTTGGAGACAGCCAAGTCTTTTGCCAAGACTATATATTCTCTTGCAAATGATGACACAAAGGGCCTCAAAGCACATCGTGTTCCTTAATGACAGATTGCATGGGTGCTGGCAATTTATTTATTTATTTATTTTTTGTAAAAGGGGGGTTTTAATGGCATTGGCTTTATCTGCCAGCTGGCACAATGATTGTTTATTCTGAACAACTGCTTTTTCAGACTCAAAGGCTACACTGTCTTGGGGATATTGATGGAGTTCCTAGATAGTTCCTAGATATTTGTTTACATCAGTAAAATACCTTCACTTATATTTTAAATAAATCTTGCAGTGAGATTAGCGCAGTGAGATGAATAAGATATTTAATGAGTTTCTCTCTGCTGCCCTCCACCCTACCTGCTTTAATTACAGTGTTTGCACTTGCACAAATACTCATACAAAAGGTACTTTTTTTCAAATTAGCTAACGTTTCGGATGGAATATACAG
The DNA here is from genome assembly GCA_943590825.1 of Bovichtus diacanthus. Classification (NCBI taxonomy): domain Eukaryota; kingdom Metazoa; phylum Chordata; class Actinopteri; order Perciformes; family Bovichtidae; genus Bovichtus; species Bovichtus diacanthus. Next base: position 6,585,321 of record CALSBV010011748.1, read on the forward strand.
CGTTCTACACTACCATGTGTTTGCACCTTCACCAGTTTGGTACTGAGGTGGGTGAAGTGGTGCAACACAGCATGTGTTTACACAGATCAGGCAACACAGTGCAATGACTGTATGGTAATCACATTTGCATGAAATAGCATCTGCGTGTTCACCGGGTCAAACCACCTTGTATTGCTCACAATGCCAAGGGAGAATTCCATGGCTTTAGTTTAGCACAGGCCTCTTTAAAATCACACAAAAAAATCAGTTTTATGCACATTGATTTTAGATTTGTTTTACTCTGGTCTATATTAGCAGCTAGTGCAGTTGTAAGTGCTCATCAATATACAATTTGTAAATGATTAGGGTCACTACAAGTATATACTGAGTGAGATTAATGATATTCTTACTAATGTCAGCCACTACTGTGGCTGTCATACAGCAGTAGGAATGATTTGTGCCCTCCATCTGTAGTCTAATTTTAGAAATATGGTATGCATGATTATGCATGGTTCAAACTTCATTGTTACCTTTATTAATTAGTTAAGTCCTCAATCCTACAACATACTTGTACAAACTACTTCTCTTCACACAAGACTAGACAACTCTTTCACATCGAGTCCAAGTGGAATAATTTGGATTATAGCAGGACTCACCTGAATCCTGACCTCAACAAAGATGACATTTTAATTATTAACAAAACTCTTTCCCTAACGCAATGTATGCATCATGTAAGTACCTCAAATAAGTAAGTAAAAGAAAAACACGGCAGATATATTTTATGGTCATAGTTACTGAACATATTCTAATTTTAACGGATGTAAAATATATACTATATTAAATCACATAAGACAGTGTGTTCTCTATATGACACATTTACTTGAAAAAGTACTGCAGACCAGAAGCTGAGCTTCAGCAGCTTCGCGTCACAGAGGAAATGCATGGTATTCATTACTATGGCAACACATGCAGATGAGATCTCAAATAAATCACAGGAATGTTCCTTTTAACTCTAGATGTTAATAGGACTTGTGTGCAATGCGGTCGGAAAAAAAAATAGAAGCACTTGTGTCTGTTCTGATGGAGGAGAAGATCATGTCTCACTAAGAGCGTACTCGATGCTGTGGATTGGTGTTTGTGGAACATAAAAATGGGTTCTGAAGGATTCAGATCTTTGTATTTCTGTCAGGGCTGAAATTAGTTGCTCGGATCTGACAGAGGAAAACCTTAACTTTGTACGTGCTCTTGTGTTTCTTAGTAGTAAACAAATGAAAGAGCCAATTATGCTAGAATGCCATCTTTTTCTTTAGATTCTCTCTCTCTTTTTTTTTTTATTCTTCACATTCATCCATGGAACAATTTAGAACAATAGACAAACTCAATACTAAAACGGATCTTCCTCTCTCTGCATTACTAGATAGTCCATAAAACAGCAGTGCCCAGCGCTTTAGCAGTGGATTGGATAGGAAAAAATCTGTACTGGTGCGATGCGGAAAGGAAAACCCTGGAAGTGTCCAAAGCCAATGGCCTCTACCCAACCGTCCTGATAAGTTCTAGCCTCAAGAACCCCACAGATCTAGCTCTGGACCCCCAGACAGGGTAAGCATATTTCCATTACCGTAAAGCTCACCATAATGCTTTAGTATTTTCTCAACACAGATTGATTTCACAGCGTGAGGGAGAACAGGGATAGAGTTGCTCCTTTCAGATGATTAACCTGGAAACTGTCATATCCAGCTCTCATTTAAGGGGGTTTCATTTTGTGTCAGTACCAATTTTTATTCCTATCACATTTTGCCTGCTGTAGTACATAGCTCTTTGAACTGCACTGTACTTCTGACTAGGTACGTGTTCTGGGTAGACTGCTGTGAACCCCCTCACATTGGGCGCATTGGCATGGATGGTCGAGGGCAAACGGTTATCATTGACACAGAGATCTATAGCCCCACTGCTCTTACTATCGATTACACCAACAAGAGGCTCTACTGGGCAGATGACAACCACATCCTTCTTGCCAACATGGATGGCACCCAAAGACGCAAAGGTCAGACTGAGGTGTTGTATCTGTCTGTTAAATGCAGGGCTGGAGCCAGGACTTGGTTAGCTTATCTTAGCACAGAGGCTAGCTTTTACTTGCTCTAAATCTCACCTTAAAATTGTGTTAAACTCTCACTCGCGTAGTTAGACATTTGGATAAATGGCTTAGAAGTGTCTAGGTCAGTCATTAAATGTTGGAAAATGAAGGATGTTGATACATTGTAAATGGATATGTTGTGGAGGTGACTGACTGAAGTTGCAACCCTTGTTGCCGTAAATTTCGAAGGAAAGTGTTTCCCTAAGTGCAATACAATTAGCAGTCCCCCGGTTGTAAAATTGAATAAAAAAAGAGTTTAATTGAATCTTGCCATGGCCATGTGTCCCTCTCCAGTGTCCTATGAGCATATCCAAGGGGTAATGGCTCTGACTTTGTTTGAGGACTTTGTCTATTGGACGGATGGGAAGTCCAAATCACTGCGACGTGCTCACAAGACAACTGGCGCTCAAGGGATGGAGCTCCTCAACTCCTGGCAAGCCATCAAATCCATCAAGGTCTACCACTCCCTGCGCCAGCCTGAAGGTACGGAGTTCATCTGGCACTCCTGTTCATTCTGTCCTCCCATGCAGAGCAGTTGTTTCAGAGTTTTGAGAAAGAAATTATTTGTGTCACACGTTTTAAACTCTGTGTCCTTCTGCACAGTACCCAAGCACCAGTGTCAGATTGCAAACGGAGGATGCAGCCACCTGTGTCTTCTATCTCCCGGTGGGGAACACAAATGTGCCTGTCCCACTAATTTTTACTTGGCGGCTGACAATAAGACCTGCCTCTCCAACTGCACATCCAGTCAGGTCAGCCAACCCCCCCCCCCCCCACGTCTAGGTTTAGTTTGACCATGTAGTTGTTTTTCTGTCCTGAACAGCACTCCCCCCAAATTGCTTTACTCTCATATGGTTTTCCTCCTCAGATATGTACTCCAAAGGAGATGCTTGTGTATTGATTTCGACTTTGGCTTTGAAGAACGTTGAAGCTAAAACGGAGAGTAAAATAGTCATGTTGTCTTGAAATGCTGTGTTTTTTTTCCTTTGTATATTTGTCTATGGTACTAATAGTTTCGCTGCGGGACAGATGAGTGCATCCCTTTCTGGTGGAAGTGTGACACAGTGGATGACTGTGGGGATGGATCAGATGAACCCACTGATTGCCGTGAGTGCCCTGTTATTCAAAGGTTGGCTTTACAAAATAGTACTACTGTATACCAGAAAGTCAAGGTGAGCTTTTAGGGATAATAACATTGAATTGGAACTGTCTTTGCTACTCATTTTTCAAGGTAAAGTCTTTTTGTTGTTGTCGATGTTGTGTATATGTTTAACATTTAATGACATTGGCACAATGCACTGTACTGATCTATATCTTTTCTGATTGAACTCTTAGAGTATATACCCTGAGAAATAGTTATGATCCTTTCCAACAGCGGAATTCAAATGTCAGCCTGGGCGTTTCCAGTGTGGTACAGGCCTTTGTGCTCTCCCTCCATTCATCTGTGATGGAGAGAATGACTGTGGTGACAACTCAGATGAAGCTAACTGTGGTAAGGATGGAGCAACTATTACTGTTTGAGTGGAAGATCTAAGGGGTTCTTTTTAACTTTTTGTCATTTATTGCATCCTACTTATTGCTGTGCTGTTTATGCATTTGCCAGAAACCTGTCTCACTTACATAATCAATTAAACTGTGTGCCCAGTGCTGTCGATGGTACAATTTAGTGCTAAAACAATTAGTTTATGAATTAATGAGTTGATCACCAGAAAATGATTCAAGACCCGTTTTAATAATTGTTTGTTAATCAATTAATTGTTTGAATAATTTATCATGTAAATTGAAATTATTTTGGTTTTGTTTTTTTTTAACATGCACTTTTTAAATGTCACCTCGGGTTTCTAGAACATTGTGAGCATAACATTTTCACAGTTTGTTAAACATTTCAGTCTACATTAATTGGAAAAAAAGAGTTGATAAAGTAGATTCATCATGAGTATAGGAAATACCTGAAGCCATAATAATTGTTTCTCTATGTGTATCTACTGCTACTTATTCAATACAAACTACAGATTTAAAAGGCTTCCTTAGCAGACACTTTAACAGTAAATGTAAGAGTTATATAAACTGGCTATAGTGTAGGATGAATCACTAGCAGTCAGTGGTAGTAGTTAAGATGCTTTGCTTTGTCTGGACTGGGATTTTCTTGTTGATGCAACCTCCCGTTGCTCCTGCCTGTTTTCTCTTTCAGAGACATATATCTGTCTGTCAGGCCAGTTCAAGTGCAACAGGAAACAGAAATGCATCCCTCTTAACCTGCGCTGCAACGGTCAGGACGACTGTGGAGACGGAGAGGACGAGACAGACTGCCGTAAGGCACTGCATTATTACTTCCAGACTCATTGTCATAGAATTGGCTTTTAGACCGGGTAGTTTATGAATATATTCCCAATTTCATTCTGCCCTAACACTGCAGCAAAAGCTTAGACATCACAGTCACTAATTTAATTTTTCTAAATATTTTTTATTAAAAGATATAATCAAGTGGATTAAGATAAATCACCTTATTTGTCTTTTTAATTTTTTTACACGTTTAGTTTATTTCAGCTCTCAGACAGACAACATGACAATATTAACATAACATAGTCTTCATTAGGTATTCCAAAGGCAGCCCTTGTTTTGGCCTGTTCCTGTGAAAAGGGATTAGATATTGAATCACACGGAGGATAAAACCAGATTTCCTCTGCCATGATGTAACTCATCAGAATATCACACTCCATTTAAGTCTTTCTGGCTGCTGCAATTTGTCTTGCATGTGATTGCAAGTGGGGTCAGAGTGGGGGTAGAGGATGCAAAAATGTATGGAGGGGAAAGAGAGACTTAAAAAAAATAAAAAAAGAGGCTTTAATTAAAGGGAAGCTAATTACTTCACCCCTTCTTAGTTTTCTACAATGATTGGATATGGTTTTGAATGCACTTTTGTAATGAGCACTGCAACACTGAAATTAAAATGCTATCTGAAACAATGTGAGGTTTCATAACAAGCAACACACCACACAACAACACCTACTTGATATAATAAAACGCTGGAAAGGTACGCCATGCTTTTTGGGAGATTAATGGCTGCCTCACTGGTTCTTTAATCACCGTAGTTTTTATTTCTACACATCCAAACACACTGCCTGTCTCTCTACGTACAGCTGAAAGCACCTGCTCCCCTGACCAGTTCCAGTGCAAGGCCTCCATGCACTGCATCTCCAAACTATGGGTTTGTGATGAGGACCCTGACTGTGCAGACGGGTCAGACGAGGCTAATTGCGGTGAGTTGTGGAAACCAACTTAACCATAAATCAAACCACTTCACTTGATTTTCAGCTAAAGGGGCTAGGCTTATACTAGGCTTCACTCAGGTCCATCTCTATCCTTCTATGTGTTCTCGCCACCTATCTGATGATGTGCTGAGGGAGAACGCCTCGGAGGACAGCTGTCCCTTTAGGCAACAAGAGCTTAACATTATGATGGCATATTGCCTGGCATTATTTAGCGTCTGACCTCTCACACACAAAAGCCATTATTACTAGGGCAGTGCACCTTGGGAACTTTTTCTTCCTGAGTATGAAAAAAAAACTATACAGCCCTTCCCACCAGGATTAGATTTGCTTGACGTGCCTCTGTAAAGAGCCAGAACTCTTCGATCAGGGCAACTCCACACATATGCAAAACTCTGTAAAGTTTTACCACGTAGGAAGAAGCAGTTGGACTAATTTCCCTATCAAAAAACATCTCCGGTCGTGAAGTCATTAATAATGTACAGTATCGCATTTATTTTTTACATAAATTATATTAATGTAAAAAATAGTTGTGTGTCGTGTGTGTGTGTGTGCGCGCGCGTGTGTGTGTGTGTGTGTGGCTGTTTGGGCCTGGTGTTGCTTTTGGTGTGACATTGAAAGAAAAATAACTATTATTGGTTGAGTTGTCAGTATATGCTGCTCGCACAACATTTCCATCTGAGTGTTATGAATGCTTTGATGTTTCTCAATAGACTCCTTTGTAATTTTAGGTTAGCTTCATGTGGAAGTTTTGCTGCTGCCTTAATGTCAATTAATTTGAGTAAACCCTGATGTAATATTGAGTAAATGTTTATCCCACTTTTGTTTAGTTTACAAATGATAGCCCCTCAATCTGTATTATCTGCGGTGTTTGAGTGTCATCCGATAAATCACCTTAAAAGTTATCTCCACTTCAGAGCACTCAAAAGAGATAATGCTGCTTTGGAACTACTTTATTTTCGCTTTGAATTACTTCATACTGTTTTAGGAAGTTTTGCTTGTTAGCGGCGTAATGAGCTCTGACTTAGCGGGGAAATATTGCTTTTTTCCCCCCATGTGTCACATCTTTTATATGCTGTTAGTGACTGAGCTGCTTTCTAATGAATTGCTGCCTTGTGTCCTCCACTGCTGCTCTCAGCTTTCCCTCCTGATTCTCTCCTCCTGCTGTCGTGTTGGAAAGAGATCCAGGCAGAATCTGCCACCCTCCCCTTTTGACGCATCTCTTTCCTAACCGATAACAGCGTTACCTTGGCCATTATCCCTGATGATGTCTGCTCTGAAATGACTTTTTAAAAGGAAGCGCTCAGTTTGACTTTGAAAACCCATCCAGAAGTATTGCTGGAGTAAATATCAAAGCATCTGTTCTTTTTGAAATGAAGGCAGATATTTCAGATAAGTCTATCTCTAGGCCATTAATGTTTAAAACTGGAAAACCTGATTTAAGATTGAAATACTTCAGACCGTCCATAATTTTTTCCCACAACAACTGTAGGTCCCACACATACACACACACTCTATCTCTCTCTCTCTCTCTCTCTCTCTCTCTCTCTCTCTCTCTCTCTCTGTATCTGTCTCTCTCACTCACTCACTCACTCACTCACTCACACTCACACCATAAATTCCATGAAGAGTCACTTCAAACAGCCTATACAGCACATAAATAGAGTCAAAACACAGTTAGATTCTTAAATGCCATGTTTTTAATTGTGTGAGGGACATTTTGTAGCCCGGATACAGACATCTGAATCACTGCCCTCATCTCTGAATTTTTTTTTTTTTGTTGTCTGATTTTCATGCTTGGTAGAAAGAAGCATTACATTGGTCCTATTCCACATCTAGTGCCCAATTTATTTTTAGCTTATATGTTTAAGATGTCCACTATTTTCACTCCTTCTATACAAGGTGATTATTTTTAGTTTTTCTAAATTCAAAAGTTTTCTGAGCAGTTCCTCATCACGAGAGGACATTTTTCCCTCTGGAGATCAGTGTGCTCTCTTGAAGCAGGAAACATGGGAACAATCATTTGCATGAGAACAAATCTGATATCTGGTCTTTTTAAGAAAATATTGCCCTCACGTGTAAGAGGAAAATATAAGATATTTGTTCCTGAATATCAATTTGAACTTATACTATAATCAAATTAGTCAAAAAAGGGATATGCTGATATATACCGCTAACTAATCTAGTGTCATTGTCTATAAGTGATTGCATTTTAAAAATATAAATACACCACTGTCATACTGTATGTACTGGTACTTGCTGGCACTGACAAAATGCTGAAACAGAACACAGTTTGGGTGCGGTACATATCAAAACCAAAAATCAAATGCTTCAGCATTTGTTGTGTTCATAAATTCTTTTGGATGTTTTCTTGAAGAAAGCTCAATTTTGCCAGCTCCCTGTCACACAATTCTGTTGAGGATGATTGCGAGCACAGTCAGGTATTTCATCTTACGGTGTGTTAGCCTCTGGAGTGCACACTGTGTTTTGAACTCAGTGTCAGACTTGCTTAGGGAAACCCTGAGGAAACGATGATTACACGTAGAAAATACGGTAGCTAGCACACTATTAATATTCATGCTCTTTGAAGCCATTTTCATCTTCATGTTTGTTTGCTCCTGATGAAAAAGATGAAAAGACCTGCGGACCTCATGAATTCCGCTGTGAGAATAACAACTGCATCCCAGACCACTGGAGGTGTGACAGCCAGAATGACTGCGGAGACAACTCAGACGAGGAGAACTGCAGTGAGTACCTGACTCTCTACTTTCTGGCAGCTCAGTTTGTTCATTTATATACACCGTTGACGTTCTACATGCACTGAGGTAGTGAAGAATTGGGCTTCTCTGAAGACACCTGAGCATCCATCCCATCACCATCACCACCACCCAACCACCTCTCCGCCTCTCTCACACACACACACACACCTATGTATCTTTACGCCCTGGGTAATGTTTCCCACTATCGACTCAGCCAGGCACAACTCTTATTATCCGGGCTTTTTCTCTGAGAATAATGTCAGGCTTAGACTCCTGAGGTCTTGATACCATATCTTCTCTGTAATTTACCAAGCTCATATTCCCCTTTTGTTTAGATATTCACCGTCACTTTTGGAAGAAAACTTTTATTTACTCATGAAATCGCACCACGTTAAATTCCCTATCTTTTGTACTTTCAAGTCCATGTGTGTGTGTGTGTGTGTGTGTGTGTGTGTGTGCGGGCGCGCATGTGTGTGTGGAATTGTTTGCCTGTACATCATATGAGTATGTGCATGCCTTCTGTGTGTTTCTGCTGAGTATGCATCATTTACATGATTTATAAGATGCTCATTCCCCATACCTATTAATGTCACATAAATGCAAATAAAAGCCAGTCAAGTGGTGGATGGCAAAGAATTAAGCAGGTGGGCCTGCAGACTGTGGAGAGGCTGCACAAAAAGATTTTGCTGCAATGCCTGCTGGGAGTCTCTCTTGCAGCACAACTCATAATACACACCCTGGGTTAGTCCATGATAACAAGGGGAGGGCCCAGACGTTGGATCTGATGCAGCTGTTTAGCTGTGCCCTAATATTGTCCTCAGGGACAAACTTGCACTAAGTGGCTGAAGCTTTTTGGCTTCAGAAAGGATGTTGCCCCCCTCCATTGTGAGAGTAGCAATGAATGTATTTACGTCCTGATCAGCTTAGTTTCTCCACTTCTAATACAAAATGACTCTAATTAGCTAAAATGATGGTTTTTGCCAACACAGAACATTTGGCCGATTACTGTAACTGGGGATGTATGTTTGTTATGTATAATGCTGGAGAAAGAATCCGTTTGGCAAGATGTTGTATCTGTTTCTCTCAACTTAGAGCCAGTCACCTGCAACCACAAGGATTTTGCCTGCGCTAACGGAGACTGCATCTCCTCCCGATTCCGCTGCGATGGAGACTATGACTGCCTGGATAATTCCGATGAGGCCAGTGTTTGAGATATGTGTACCACTTACTTATAAATCAAAGAGGACGGTAAACCCACATGAGTGCTGCTAATGAGGCACAGATACGAGCAAGACACTAAATTAAAAATAAAATACTGCACAACTTCAAAAATAGCTCCACAAAATTAACCCTTTTAAAGGGCCAGTGTGAAGGATTCGGGGAGATTTACTGGCAGAAATGGAATATAATATTCATAACTATGTTTTCATTAATGTATCATTTCTGAAACTAAGAATTGTTGGATTCATCCCAAGTCTCTTAAATTGCATCCACATTTCCCTCATTTCCCTCACTTTCGTCCTTTCCTTGTGTCTTAGTCCCGCCCACCGAGGATGCATTGATAGACACCATGCAAGGAGAGAGGAAATGAGGAAATGTGTTTTTAGAGAAATTTAGATGTCCTTTCCTCTAAAGCGCCACGTGAAGCCACATCCATTTATGGTGACGCCGGCCAGTGGCATTACCGTTAACTTCACACCACCTGCCAACTCTGTTTAGACACATTTACTTGTATTTAAATAATTCATTTAGTTACCGTCGTAACGTGACATGCAATAAACACATGCGTTAGAAACTCTCGCCGTTCCGTTCAAATTTGCCAGATGTAGGGGCGGAGTAATTAACATCGGCTTTCAGCTCAATGTCTTTTGGGAGGGCTGCTCTCGTGTTTCCTTGCTAATGGCTCCCCAGAGATCCCCTCGCGCCTCGCTCCTCACTCCTCAGACAGAAATAATAGCTTTGAGACTGCCTTCAAGGTGGCGGACCAAAACGTCTTCCGATTCAAGCAAAGAGCGAGGAAATATAGAATAAAAGACTCGGGATGCACCCGGTTTGTTCTTCATTACCTTAGAATGAGTCCTACATATCTACATAGGGACCGGGTCCTCTTCACAGAGTCCGCTATGTTGCACTGCCATGTTTCTACAGCTGGCCCAGAACGGACAAAGCAAACACTGGCTCTAGAGAGGGCCTCGCATTTTTTTACGTTGCCTGAAGGCCACCGTAGTTCTCCGACACGCTTGCAAAGGGAGGGGTGAGCGGAGGGATATTCAGTTGCTTGCAATCTGCAATCAGACAGATACACTAAATCCTACACACTGGACCTTTAAATCAAACATCAACATTTAAGACATTTAGCCTTTTCTAGCATATTGCCTTTTTTTTCTCCGATGAAAATAGAAACATTTCAAGCGCTTTTCTTATACAACCATGTGCTAATATATTATCATGGCAATACAGGCTGATGTGAAAATGACAGGTCAGTTTGCACAAAAGGTAATATTGTAAAGATATTGCAAATTACAGTGTACACAGACTAAACCTACAGTATTTACTCATGGATACTGTGATGTACTCTGTAATTGAGCTCTTAGAAATGTGTGTTGTTGTCTGAGCTCGCAGCCCAAGCACAGATTAAATATCTCAAATGGAAAGGGAGATAAAAATTGGTCGGGTATTTTGGCTCTTGCAAAGAAAAATAATCCCATTCTAGACATATTTCACTGTGTTGATCCAAATCTACTCGTCATGGTCGCTACATTCCAACAATGGGGCACAGAAAATATCGCTGTGATGAGTTATTGTACCTTCAAGTACATTAGTGCATGAAATACCTTGTGTTTATTTGCTTCTGAAAATCCTAATCCCCGTTGCCTTTCAGCAAAACAAAGACTGCTTGTTTTGCTCAGAAATATGCTTGAATATCTTAATTTATGGAGCTTCAAATTGCCTTTGTAATGTTCCGCTCTTGTATTATGTGAAGAAATTAGCTTAAATGTGCCTTTATCTCACATTGCACGGTGTAAAGAGATTTTTGCAGGATGCATACAAAGAATGCTCAATCAGTGGCAACGATGCAGTGCAATGCATAATTCAAGGACAAAGGCTTGTTATTACCATTCATTATTCTTGTTAATTTATTGCTCTGTTCAACATTTGCACAGCATTTTTTTTTTACATGCTAGAATCCCTCTGCATGCAAAGCAGTGCAACCTTAATTAACCCTTTAATATGTGACTCCTGTATGTCAATCTTCTTGGTCAGTGCAGGCAAATAGTTCCAGAAAATAAAGTTTCCTTTCAATCAGCATTTTAATACAGTGAATATTACATTTAGTCATTATTTATATATTTTTCTTTTTTTTCTTTCTGGGTTTGTTCAAAGTAGGGATGGCTTGATGCTACTTGTTCGTGTCCGATACCGATATCGTCTTCTACCCTCTCTTAAACAACTGTGCTGTTAATATTACATTTGTATGGATGCACTTAACCTGGCCATCTAAAAAACATCATGCTCAGACTCTGAAACAAATATTCTACTCCCCTAAAGGCAGAAACCACATAGCCCACAACATGACTCAATAATGCAATACTGCTTCTTCTTTTTATTTAAACTTGTTTCACAGACTAGACTTTTAGCAGCATTATGGATTGCTCGGCAGCATTCAAACATTCAAAATGAAATTTAAAGTGCAACTTTGTGCGAAAGTTTAAATCTAAGTATTTGGAATAACAAATTCATTATTATTCCAGTGTAAAATACTGGATATAACTCAACACTCAATGTAGCCCACACCTCAATGACAGTCGTTGACAGATTTAAGCGAATGGTTAAATTTGCTTAAATCTTTAAGTTTTTTTCCCTCCGATATCCGATCCAGTGATTTTGGATACTGAGTATCGGTATCAGCACATTAGAATTATTCCAGCAATTTTCTTAAAAGTGGTGTTTGTGTGTGTAGTACTAGGAAGAACAATTTCACAGCATTTGTTGTATTTGTTGAGGCTAAATCCAACATGTCATGAACTTTAACTCCTTAATGTTTTGTGAGTGGTTGATAAAAGTGCACAATAAATAAAAAATTATCTCGGAGGCTACTAGGCCTGATCCAATTCAACTTTAAAAGAGGATTTACAGCACATCACAGAAAACATCCGGGCTTCTTCACCTATTCAACCTTTCTCAAGCCCTGAAGTCCTGAGACGGTGAACAGTGAACACCGCTTCGAGGACAATACCTAACAACAGTTACATCAACAGTGGGTCTTTGGATAGTCACAGATTAAAAGTGTGTCCTTCGAACAATTGACATGCACTGTATAATAATATCATGAGAGTGACTTTCTACCATATATATATTTATATTATGTTCCCACTGTTTTGGTTTGCAGAAAGGCTGCGAGGCACGCTGTGCAGATGACCAGTTTCGGTGTCACAACAACCTCTGCATCTCGCTCAAGTGGCTGTGTGATGGCCAAGAAGACTGCAAGATGGGGGAAGATGAGAAAAACTGCCAGGAAACAGGTGTGAAAACGAATGTCCTATAGTTTTTAAAATAATCCTATAGGAAGTACTATTGAGTTCTGTGCACCACTCAGTGCATAACACATTGTAACCTGGTGTTCCCAGGAATGTGTATAATATTTTCTGTAAGAGTGGAGTTCATACAATTCAGTTATCTTTATTATTCTGCAGTAGGTGAAAGAAACTTGTCAATGTCAATTACTGGGAGCTGTACTGAATGTGATTTCAGTGAAAGTGTCTCCTTATGTAAGGTTATTGTGATCCTAAGTAGCTAACTATGAATAATGTTACAATGTTCCCTTATCAATGTTAGAATTTATTTCATAGGCATATATCCATTATGTTTTGTTTTTTTTTAACACTGCCTTTGTATCACGCCACATAATCTCAGTAAGAATTGGTTGAATAAAAATAACCAGTGTACATCCTTAAGATACTGTGCAGGAGACAATAAAACGTATGAAAAAAAAAATAATTCTGAAACATTTCCAATAGTCTCTATGTACTTCCGCGCTAATTGCAGACCTTGAAAATAAAACGTTCTGCAACACATTCCGAGATAATTTTATGAGCAGGAATGGCTTCTAAATGTGCTCGGGTTCCGCTGTTCATTACTGTTCAAGTGCTGTGAAGCACATTGTTCAGCAGAAAGTAATACACAGCGTGAGCTCTTTAACCTGCAGGACATCATCATACTGTATTCAGGAGTGACAAGTTCCAATAATTCCTCTCCGAGAAATCACATTTTCAGTCGGCGTCAGCTTCGTGTGAAGTTTTCCACTTGTTCATACTGTGGAGCTAGAAACTGAAAAGGTCTCACCTGAGCGACTTCTAGTTGACAAAAGGCGGGTTGTTGACTGATATACTTTGCCCTTTTCCAGTAGCCCCTTCGTGTTCCGTGAACGAGTATGTGTGTGCCAGCGGAGGGTGTGTGTCAGCCAGCCTGCGGTGTGATGGACACGACAACTGCCTGGATGGCTCAGACGAGGTTAGTGCAGCTTCACATGATTACGAAAACAACCAAAAAATAATTTGTTATGATTTTTTTCTCTGATTGCAGCTGACAACATCACTGGAATGGACAGTTCTGATGATTTACGGTGTTTCTTTGCCGACAGATTGGCTGTGTGAAGGAGTGCAGGGAAGATGAGTTTCTCTGCCTGAATCGTGCACACTGCATCCCGCGACGCTGGCGCTGCGATGATGTGTTGGACTGCATGGACCACAGTGATGAGGAAAACTGCAGCCAGGGTAGGTAGAAGTGTGTTAACGTGCTCTGTTCAAGACTGATATTTGGGTTTTTACATCCCTGAGAGTAAAAACAAAATATTCTCATAAGCTTGCTCAAATCTTTGCACTGCAAATATTATCATTGAACAGATAAGTCATGTGAAACATTTCTAGTATTGGAGAGCAGTGAACTACATGTAATGAAGCTTGTTTAGCTACATTTTGCAGTAGCTTGCTGTAAGTAAACTACATTCATATTTACATAGTGATTCAACAGTCAAACACGTTTATTTGCCATTTGTTTGTGTAGTTAACTGAAACTACAAACAATTTTGTTCCATCAAAGGAAAATAATTACATTACAGGTCATTTAGCAGACGCACTTATCCGGAGCGACTTACAGTGAACTAACTACAGGGACAGTCCTCCTGGAGCAACACGAAATCACAAACTTTCCAGTGATTTATTTGAAAGCCTGACAACTAGACCACTAGACTACCACCACCCAAAATAATGATTTTTATTTAATTGAACCCTCTTTGATTGTGTTCTTACAAGTACAAGATTACCCTATTACACCAGTGTTCAAGCTGTTGATATTGTGTAAAAAGGTCCAAGTTGAAGACGCAGGCACATTTTCTTTTAGGACCAGCGCTGAAGTCGGTCAAAATGTTAAAATTAAATATTTATTTTCAGTGGGGTATTTTTTGGTCTATGTATGAACTGTGAACAAGTGGGCACTTTCTTTAAAATAAACTCAACTGAGTGGCATTTTTTGGCTGGCTTGTGACTTTTTTGTATTCTATTTTGTGATCATTTTGTATCATAGGTACATAATCAAATTTGATCATTTTCTTTTCAAAAGACTTTGAACTACTTTTTCTAAGTAACTTGAGTTAACCAAACTACATTTCTCCCAAGGGTAGCTTCGCTGTAGTTCAACGTCTTCCAGTGTGAAGTAATTGGTAGCTTGCAAAGCTATGCTTTCAACGTAGCTTCCCCGACACTGACCATTTCAAAGCATTTAATACAAAGGAGACAGAACAACAGAGAATAATATACGACAGGTAAGATGAGAGCATGTGTGGCAGGGGTAGGGATTTTGAATACAATGAGAAGGGAAGATTTGAGATGAGATGAATAGATTCAGACTTTGCTTTTGTGAGGCAGAATGATACAGGGCTGCCTGGATCATTATGTTAAATGATCTGTCATTTTAATCTTGTCAAAAAAAAGTTTATAGAGGTAAAAGTCTTGAGGACTTGTCTGTGTAATTGCAGGTGCTTTCTTCTGCCGCGGTGATGAATTCATTTGCAACAACACCTTATGCAAACTCCACACGTGGGTGTGTGACGGCAAAGACGATTGTGGAGACAACTCTGATGAAGACACTGACATGTGTGGTGGGTTGAACGTGTCACTCTCAAGGCTTTCCTTTGAAGACAGTTGATGCATATTTAATAAACCACTACTTTTCTATTTTCGAAACGAGTGAATATTTCATTGTCTTTTCATACAACATTGTACGCAGTTGTTTTTTTTTTATAAATACATATCCATTAACTTTTTGTGTCTTTTCATCTCCAGCAAAACTTCCCTGCCCTCCTACGAGGCCTTTCCGCTGCAGAAATGATCACGTGTGTCTGCGCACGGACCAAGTCTGCAACAAAGTGGATGACTGTGGTGACAACTCGGATGAAGAAGAGTGTGGTGAGCACAGAATGCACACATACAGATCTGATATTAAATCTTCACCGAGCAAGCACAAAAAATATTATGTGAAAATACAATTAAAGTCATGGTTCCTTGATGCGCTTGCCCTCGACCAACAGAGATGCAGATATTGTTTCATTCTGATATAAAAGTTTTAAAACATTAATTGGGACTGGGACAGGAACTTGATAAACCATGACCACTTGGTTCTTCATGGAGTCAGGCAAATACACAACACAACTTTATAGTGAACTCCAAATGAAACCAGCGGCTCCCAACAATTTTAGCCTCGCATCATCTTAGTGTATTGATGAAGTAAATCTATCCTGAACAAAGAATAAAAAATAAAAAAAATGAATAGTAAGATTTTTTGAATTATTCTTTTCTAACTTGTTAATCATATGGTTTAGCTTATGACTCGCATGGTGGGAGCAATTGTTTCTAAACAGCAGCAAATGATGGTCGCATCGGGAAAAAAACAGGACCATTAACATTACATTTTTATAATGTGAGGGCGGTGGGTTTGTTAGCGGCCGTGCAGCAACAACTTTGCATTTATAAATCCCGAGACAGGGATTTTTCCAAATTTCTGGTTTTGCAAGACTACACAGGCCCGAAGGTTAGGCCTGATATCTAATGCATAATAGGATTCTTGGCCTTGAACTGACGTGAGCCTCATACTAAATGTACTGCATGTACTGTGTATATACTCTATATACTGTATGTCATGCAATCATACAATCCTGCACAGTTTAAGATTCATGGAAAAGCATATTTTACATTCAGATTTGGGATTGAACATTTCTTTTTATACGAATAGTTAGCTGCATGTGTTCAAATCATCACCTCAGGGGCTTACAAATGGAAGGCAGGGGGTGTAACTGCCGCTGTGCGTAATTGAGAGATTTACAGACTGCATTGTAAAACATTTAGTTTACTTAACATATATTCGGGGGGACTTTTGTGATATGCCAAAAGGCTGCTGGCCCACTTATAGTGTCCTGACGTGCCCGACACAAGCCTGGTGGGAACGATCACACCCAGCAGACACAAAAGGAAGGGACAAATCACTTCTCTCATCCTTCAATCGTTCATTCCTTCTGTCCCCAATTCATCTTCCTCTCTGATTCCATTGATACATCCATCCATCTCTTTCCTCGCTCCATTACCTCTCACCCTTGTGTGCTTCTTCCCTCCGTCCGTCCCTTCAATCTCACCCTAATCCCAACATTCCTTCAATCCACCTCCTGTATCACTTCATTTTGTTCTTTCCCTTCCTCCTCTCTGTTGTGCATGGGGTGGATGTCAAACTCATTCTTTTATAGTATATTTTGTGAAGAAAGATGACAAGTGTACGGTTCATTTAAATATATTGTTGGGCAAAAACAATTATTTATTTTTTTTAAATGCGACAAAATAATTAGCAAGCTGCTGTAAGAAAGTAGAAAGAAATAACCAAAGTAATCCGTGACCTTAGAACATCAAATTTATTTTCATAACGCACTAAAGTGAAGGCAATAAGAATATATAATAATAAGAATCAATAAGCTCTGTCTCCCTATTGGAGCACATTTCAGCCTTTTCATCTTCTATTAAAATGTATTTTGAAACTGAAAACAACATATTTGCATTTGAATATTTTATTTTTTTCTTGTCTTTTCAACCGATACTGTATGTACTGAAGCAGAGGTGGTGGTTGGAAGACCTCGGCCTTGTGGGAAGACAGAGTTCACCTGCAGTAACCAACGCTGCGTCCCAATCCAGCTGCAGTGCGACCTCTTCAGTGACTGCGGCGACGGCGGCTCGGATGAGCAAGACTGCAAAGCATGTAAGTGCGGCACCGGTTGACTTGAGCAAACACATCAAAGAAGCTTTCGGAAAGGGATGAAAGTGTCATCGTGATGTTATAAGAGAGCACACCATCTTCTCATTTTAAATGTGATGTTTTGTTATTTATGGTAATATATGTATGCCCGTGTTTGACGAGTGCTGTGTGCTATATGAAAGAAGATGCTGCCCTCTCTGCTTTTGCATATCAAAAGAAAAACTCAGCAGGTGTGTAAGACACAGAGCACTGGTGTGTAATCAAAGTCCTGTCTTTATTTGTAGTTTCCAGCGGAGATGTATGTGGAAAGAAAACAAATCCATGTGGCGAGGATGCGATATGCAACCAGACAAATGCTAATGCTACATGCCAGTGCAAACCTGGCTTTAAGAGGAACCAACAGACAGTCCAATGTGAAGGTAATGTAAGATCAGTTGTATTCTTTATTCCCACTGCAACAGTTAAAGGTACAGTGATTGCTATTTCGGTCACTGCAACATTTCGTATCGGACAGTTAACTATTTATTTTCCTTCGATCAGCCAGGTTAAGATTGGGCGATAATTAAGTTTTAGTTTCAAATACTGACCCGGTGTCACCTTTGAAAACGTATTCCTTGGGGGTTTATTATAAGTAAAAATTAATTAGAATTTATATAACTCGTATATAGATGAAACGTACATCTGCTGAGACAAGCCAGTTCTCAGCAATGGAAATGGTTCGAAATGGACAGAAATAATGTGGCTATTTCAACTGTGTCAAGTCCTGTCACAACATATCAAACTAAGGCCTCCAGTTTCACACCAATAAAGTGGCAGTCTTCCCCATTATGTAGAGAACCTCTTGACAGGACACACAGGCCCCCATAGTATTAAACTGATATCAAAAGTATCTTTAACTGTTGATAAACTACAATAGGATTTATGTTGCTAAATGATACAATAAACTTTTAACAGAAAAATGCCAGATGTTACTTAAAGAATACTGTATGTGTATTTAGAGATAATTGCTTTCCAAGAGGTACAATTCTGATCTCCTCTCCCACATACTGTCTACTTCTATTAATGGGTCGAGGGCACCACTTATCATGGAGAAAAATGTATATAAGGTTCATACTGTGTTTCTCCCTCATGCATATGATTTCCTGGTCATAGCCACTTTTGGCCTTGGTCGGACTTTTCTGTTCTGTTTATAAATAGTTTTCTACGTTTTCTACTAAAAAACCTGTTCCTAATTAAATTAGTCTCTTTCTTTTTCCAGAGACAAATGAATGCCTACAGTTTGACACATGTCCTCATTACTGCACGAACACTAAAGGATCTTTTAAGTGCACATGTGACCGGAATTATAAGGAGATCAATGGCAACTGCATAGCAAAAGGTTTGATCCTAAAGTCTAATATCAAACATATATCGGTGTGCTCTGCATGCGTGCTAATTTGGTGATATGACCTCATTGTAAAATATGTACAATGCTAATCTGTGTTTGTGTGCACAATGCTAAACCTGTTGTCCAACAGCCACAATGGAATTTAGCCAATTTTTCTTTTGTTTTTCTTTCTTTACATATTAATAACTCACCGGGCAGGACCAGAAGATCGAGTGCTCTACATTGCTAATGATACTGAAATCCGAAGTTTTGTGTATCCATTTAACCAGAGCAACGGACACAAACTGCTCACTCACATTGAGGACAATGCCCGCATTATCGGGATGGATGCTCTGTTTCACCACCAAAGGTTCATCTGGGCTACCCAATTTAACCCTGGTGGAATTTTTTACAAAGACAGTCTAGAAAGAAGTCAAACTAAAACAAATGTCAGAAACATTGTAAGTATACCTAACGTGTGGCATTTTGTATCTGTTGCATATACTCTCAACTCAGTGGTTTAAGAGAATCAAAGCATGCTTGTTTATAAAATGTGTTGTGTGTCAAAAGAATCCCTAGTATGTCTAGTAACGTCCTCTTACCCCAGATATTATAAGCTTCAAGCTAAAAAAATGCTATGACTGGTCAATTGCTCAAGTTGTCTGTCAATTCAAAGTTAGGTGCTATAAATGACCGTTCAAATGTTTCATACAGTAGACTGCACTATAGCAAATGTCTCCTTGCTATGTCTTTTATGAGACACAAAGTAAACATATATACACAAAAGTTGAATAGAGAACCTGACTTTGTGGCTATTATTGGTTGCAGTGTTCGGACTTCCGTCGTCCCAGAGATATTTCTGCTGACTGGATCACAGGCAACATCTATTGGACTGATCACTCTCGGATGCACTGGTTCAGCTATTACACAGCCCACTGGACTAAATTGCGATATTCCATAAACGTTGGACAACTTAAGGGACCGAATTGCACCCGCTTGATTACTGACATAGCTGGAGAGCCATACGCCATCGCTGTCAACCCAGCCAGAGGGTAAGTTGTGCACAGAGCTATTCTTTTTGTCCTTCTGACATCTCTGAAGACCTGTGACCTGTAGACAAGTGTGCTGTAATAACAAACATTCTGATACATCTGGCATTTAGTTTTTATTCTCCCTACTATCAACTTTTTAGGCAATATGCCTTACTGTTGCCCCCAATAAACGCCCGTAACTGGCTAAGCACTGGAATGTGAAGCAGCTACAGGAAGCGCATGCCTGGGCATCAAGATAGCTATGAGATTCTAAATCAAAGATTGAAAAAAACATTCAGATATGGATATTTTTGTCACTGTGTGGCAAACCGATTCCTGATATATAAAGGTATATTTCTACGCATACTGTCTATGATATTTCACAAGAAGCTGGTTTCAGGGAGCTACAGTATTTCTCTTTGTCTCTTGCAGGATGATGTACTGGAGCGTGATAGGTGATCACTCTCATATAGAGGAATCAGCCATGGATGGCTCCTTACGCAGGGTGCTCTTGGATAAAAACCTCAGGAGACCCACCGGTAGGAGTATCTTTTTTGAAGTCCATAAATTGTTCAAATTGCCATGCATTTCTTCCTGCTTTTTTTTACTAAGGTATCTTAAAGGTACCCTATTGAGTTTTAATGAAAACAAACAAAGTAATATTAACATTCAGTGTTCTTCATCAGTCGTTGTGTGAAAATGACGAGAGGCTGAATACTCATAAGACAACTGCAAAGCAGATTTTTGGAATATTTTTGAAACGTTCGCCGTTAAAATGAACGCTTACCTCCACTAGCAGTGGTCTTCTTCTCTGCTTTGCTGGCGCATTGCAACATTTCTGGGCATGTTACTGCCAACAGCCATCAATCAGTGGAATAGTGTGAAAACATTGGCAGGAACGTGTGTTGCATCATCAAAGGCTTGAGGGCATACATTTGCATTCTTTCAGTAAATTCTCGAGAAACAAGCAAAACGGGGACATGCCAACACAAATATTGCTACATACCTCTGCTGGCCATCAAAACTACTCGGGGTACTTTTATTATTGGGCAGTTGCACATGCAATTTTAAAACTCATTCAATCACATGTTTGTTTGAACACCTAATTTCCATACTTTTTCATTCAAAAAAAATTAAATAAGACACTTTGAGGGAAAATATCTGCAATACAGGGACTGTTTAAGGTCAGTTAAGGGATTGTACATGATTAGTCATATAATTACTGGGCTAAAAGTTCTCCGAATGTTGAGAGTGGAAGAGTGACGCCAGCAGAAATTAAAATCCGCCTTTAATATATAGTGTATGAAAAGGGAAAAGTAACAATTAAATAGCATAAATGTATGTTGTTAACAGAAACATTTACAGTTTGTTTTACTGCAAATAACCTTTTTTAAGTTGGAATACTTCAATCTTTTAGTTGAACTGTCTTGGCAAAAAAAAAAAAAAAGGATGTTAATCCCATCACAAGCACATACAGTAGGAGGGAGTCATGAAACTGTGGTAACCTCCGTGACATATTTCATGCACTGCACCTCCCTGTAATTCATAACAAGCCATTGAATATACAAAGCACTGTATATTCAATTGGCTGACAACCTAATTAGCTATTACTACACACACACGAGGAAGTTCACATTTTCAATTAAAGAAATGCCACAGAAAGACGTAATCTGCTTTTTAACTGTATGTCTCATTAAATTACATTAGATGCATTGGCTATAGTTCCAAATAGATGCCTATAGAAGCAAGTGTCATCAGGTTCCGCAGTATACAGTATGTTATGACCCACATACTATTGTGAAACTTAACATTTATGCGTTTAGACGTACCACATACACACTGCCTGAGTAAAGCTTTAAGTAAAGAATACGCGTAGCCACTCGGAATGTGTTGGTGTGTCTATAGGGAGACACTCAGTGCTGATCTAGTTCTGAAGAGCTGCTTTGGCCTCCTTTAATTCAAGGGACCCACGCTCTGTCTTGGTCACAGAAAGAGGAATTCATCATCTGTGGAAAAACGCAAACCCATTTAAACGCCCCAGCCAGGTGCTCAATTATCCAGTCAGACTTTTGGGAGAAGGTAAAAGTGAGTCGCTGATTTGAAATTGCAATGTAAGCACACCAAGATGGTAGATAAACTATGCTATTTTGACACAAGCAAAATAAATGTTGAATGCAAACAGCCAGAGGGAGATAGAAACATGAGAAATGATGTCTCCACATTGTGTTCATCTGCTATAACTATTCTGACCTGAAGGTCTCCTGCATTGAGGGATTCCATGATGATCCCTGTGCAATTTGTCAGGTAAATAAATCTCTTTCCTTCATCCTCCCACAGGCCTGGCCATTGATTATTTCAACCAGCGATTATACTGGGCAGATCCCGAGCTCTCACAGATAGGGAGCATGAGATTGGATGGCTCGGACCCTCTGGTGACAATCAGTGACAGACACGGTAAACAACAACTGTGCTGAAAAACAAAGCACAACTTGTTCTTTCAAACACCTACTATTCATGCAGTGCTTTGCTTTCCTCTACTTTTTTTATCAAATAATTGCAACAATAGCAATGCTTTTGTGTCTTCAAAAACAACGTGTGTTAAGAACAATCTGCCCACACTTGCACGTCCTTCCTTTCTTGTATCTGCCACCGGATATGGACTTTCATTATCCTAAGGCTGCACGCGTTTTGAAAGGGTTACTTGATGTTGTCTGCTTTCTCTGCCTTGGTTTACAGGAATTTCTCAACCATACAGAATTGATATATTTGAAGATTACATCTACGGAACTGGACTGAAACATGAGGTCTTCAAGATCCACAAGTACGGCAAACAGTCGGTGGAGTTTCTCAATTTGGGGATGGAGAAGCCCACTAATGTTTTGATCTCCCATCGTTACAAACAGCAAGATGGTAAGTTATCTCGACAAGCAGTCTCTTTTTTTTTAAGTGTGAGGAAACATAACATTTATTTTGAGGAATTACGGAGAGGAATTAACGAGAGATAAGAGCAAAATCAGGCATAACATTTTTACATTCTACATTTCTTCATTGATTTCCTTTACATTTGGATCCTGCATTTCAGTTCCACATTGTTGTTTTTTTTGTTTTCAAGGTGTATTTTTAATTTTAGTTCCTTGGAAATACTGTGTTTGTTACATTTTTACGTTGTTTTAGCAAAAGTTAGGTTCTCATTTTTCTTGTCATTTTATATGCATGACAGATTGGAAATGTGTTCATTCTTTCTAGCCTATTTACATACTGAACCTGCACACAGTATTTACCAGTGATTGATAAACAAAATAGGCACATATATAACATTCAACCCTGAGACCAACCGCATATATTTTACTGAATGCGGCGTATCACCATCAAAAGATTAAATAACAATGAAGAATAACCCTGTAAAAACAAACTGGAGAGTGTCAGTCAATGAAAGCCACGGTACATAGCTTTATGTAGATGGTCTTTCACCTTACTGTGTACATAACACCCTAAGAAAAGGAAATTGTACATGGTGCACGTGGAGAAAATTGGTTGAAGGCCATCAAAAACAGTGAGTTAGATGATTAAAGGATTTGTTTTGTAAGGGATTCATTGACTGAATGGAATGGCTTCTGGGTTCGCGTGTCACTGTGTGGGTGTTAAAGGGCGATTGTGGGGGTCTAGACCTCAGTTACAATGCAGAATGAAAATATAGGATACGCTGTACTTAGGTTAAAAAAAATTAAAAAGGCTTCTTTTTTTTCAGTTTGAAAAATGAAAAACATTAACCAATACTTGCCACTGGTTCTCAGAAATGTGTCATTGAAGTCTTGTTTTTGTACATAATGCGAGGAGGGTCACATTGGCCCAGAGAAAACACTGAAAGAGAACTGCAGCCAAGCCTATACCGAGTATAGCTCACAAGGCAATCCACTATATAATGTTTAGTACATACGGTATAAATGAGGTGGATGATTATTGGGTGAAAAAGTATTTGTGTCATTATAAATGTATTGTCATAATAATTGAACACAATTAATTAGTGGTATACAATGCATACTATCTATTTAGCATACTGTTTATTTTCACCTATTGTTTGAATAATGCATAGCAAAACAGCACGTGCTCTGTCAAATGAAGGTTGGTCGAAGCTGAGGCGTGTTACTGTTTCAGATGTGCGACATAAAAAAACACCCATCTGTTTCCTGAGACACAGTAAATCAATACAACCAACCATCCTCTCACTTTCTTCATGTAGTAGACCAACTTCAGTTATTTGTTACATCTCTGGTGTTAATGGTTATAGAACATCAGACAGCTCAGTCTTGGTCAGTTTTTCACTTAAAGGGCAGCTGTTCCATTCCCCAAAGACTCATTAGGCCAGCCGTGGAGTGTGTAGTGTCAAGTCTGTGGGCAGAATATGTGCACAGCCTGCAAAAAGCTATGACATGGAGGCCTGATATCTTCAGCAAAAACCCCTAACAACCATTTAGATTTGTTCTGTGCTTTCATCCCTTTCATCCTTGTGTAAGAAATCGGAGCGCTGATTATTTTTAGTAGTATGTACTGTGTGCTGTGTAACCATTAATGACTAGTCAGAAACGAAAAGTGGGCAGACATAATTATATCCTTCCATCAAATAACTCTGAATATATATAAATCACAATTTCAGATCCATTTGAACAATGCTGTTTCTAAACACTTTTCGTTTCTTTTGTGTGTGTAATGCACCTGTAGTTTCAACAGAATTGGCCTCTTGAGCACTCTGTTAGATGACTTGTGTTGCTTTAAATTCTGACATTTTAAAGTACTAATTCAGAGTGCTTTTTCCACAAGATGTTTACATTTCTTTGACTATAGGCGGCAGCAGGAAGAGCACTTCAGAGTGCCACTAATCAATTAGACAATGGGCGATTCTTAACACCTTCCACAGTCGTTGATTATTCAATCTGAAGAAGATGCCTGAGTGAAGTTATTCACACGCTTTAGCCTTGGGCCTCACTGGCCTTCAAGAAAAACATTTCACAAACAGGTCTTTCTCATCTCAAGCCATACTGACAAATTATCTTCTTGGCTCTTTTTTTTTTTTTTTTTTTACTTTCTCCACAGCATCAAATCCATGCCTGAGAATGTCTTGTGATTTCATGTGTCTGCTCAACCCAACGGGTGCCAGATGTACCTGTCCAGAGGGGAAGGTGCTGGTCAATGGCACCTGTAGTGATACGATCATCTCAGGTAGGCATACCTTGCATCTTCATGTCATAGTTGAGATGACTTGTTGTATGATTTAGGAGCAGCTATAATGGTGCAAGATGGAAGCCCTTGCTTGTGGTTTGATTAACAGATGCAATTCTCACTTTGACCAGATTTCGATATGCGTTGAACACTCTAAACAGAATTGGAAACGTGTCAAAATGCAGCAGAGAAATTACATTTGAGCAGACATCCACAGTTATTCATAACTGGGATCAAAACACACTTCATTGTGAAGATTTGATGTGTGCTGAGGTTGAACAAAGCCCCCCTCCTGCGTGCAGTTTTGTTCATCCATTTGGAAATTCCGGTTTGCACCTCTATTGTTGTTGCGGTCTGATATTAGCAGCATAGCACTGTTTGATGTGAATGACTGCTACACACCACAGCACAGTAAGCGATGTGGGCTTTGATGTTGTGAAGGTGAACTGTGCCGTCCCCCCTGCGAGAATGGAGGCCGCTGCTTAGCCAATGAGAAAGGAGACTGGAGGTGCTACTGCTGGCCCGACTTTTCAGGGGAGCGCTGTGAGGTCAACCACTGTACAGACTACTGCCTAAATGGAGGAACCTGCATGGGCTCACCCCTGGGTAAGTCTACTTCAACATATACTGCCGAAACAACATCTGCGGCCTGATTCCTCTCTGCACTGGCATTATATTTCACAGGTGTTACTGTCTTTGTGTCCACCACTATGTTGACATACAGTACATTCATCAATAATTTGTGTTATTATCCTCTGTAAAATATAGGCCACCCTGTATGTGTAAATAGACGGTATGTATATGACGGTAAATGGTTATTGTGTTGCAATCCTTAATATTCAGCTCTGGGAAGACCAAACTTGCTGAGAAATCCTGTTGCTGCCACAGACAGATACTGTATGCCCAATCCCCCTGCTTGATGGCATTCAGCCACATTTGTCTTCCTGTTATACCTTCTCACTTCAGCTCACATTTTGCATCTGCCAGTTGAGCAGAACAAGCCTCGGATATCAACCTTCAACCTTCCATGTCAAGGTCTTCTTTCATGCTTTCATGGTTTCAGGAACAACCATTTCTGTCCCGCAATTTAGCGAATGTATATGAATATGCCGAGATGTCAGTGGTGGAATTGAATCAGGATGAACAGCCCTATTAAAAATGCTATCATTGATTTACAGGCCCGTACATCATCTTCCAATCATAGCAATTACCCACAACATTTCCATTTTCATTTGTCATAAAAATAAGAGATTCACCAGAGCATTTGCCCTGATACAAAAAATGTGGTTTGTGTTCCCATATAAATGTTTTTTAATGGCAGAGCCCTATCCAAATGGTTTGAAATTATTAAAGATGTATTCATTGAATGGCATCCAGTAAATAAAATGAGAGACCAAGCAGTTACGCCAAACAGTTGGAGAGAGAAAATGTGGGCTTTGGATTTTTTTAATGTGAATGGTTTTGAATAAGTGTTTATTCTTTCAAATAGGACATGTTTCACTCCCTACTGGGCTTTTTAAAGATTAGACTAAAATGTGTTTGTTTTTCTTTTCGCCTTTGGAAAACACGTACACACAACAGGAAGTAAAATGGTATTTAAAAAAAAGAAAAAAACTTATTTCCAAATTCTGTTTGGATTCTTAAAATGGCTATACGTGACATAAACAGAAGCCAGGATAATCACTGCTGCTCATAAAATGAAATAGAGTCCGTCTGTCACCATAGCTAGGAATTATGTTACGTGCTGTGGGCTCACTGCAGGAGGGCCTCAGGACTGAATAAAAGAAGCCAAGGCTTCTATTGGTGTCAATCAGTCTTATTTTCTTTCTTCATGCACAAGCACTGTAGTTGATGTCCAACATACTATACTAGATGATGAAATTTATTCCTATTTACGGTGGACAGCTGACAGGAAAATGAAAGTGTTGGAATATGTGTTGTGCTGCTGGGGACTCAGTGCCTTTTGTTTCATTCATTCTTGGAAATTAGATTTTTCTCATAGAGGTCTTTGTCTTTGAGCTATAAAAATATCAGTCTAAATCACTGAGATGAGCGAGGGAGTAAATACTGTCAAATGGGTTTCCTAAAGTCCCTGCTTTTGGTGATAAAAAAAAAAGGAAATGTAGGCAACTTCACAATCAATTAGAGGCTGGACATTTTCCAGTTGCATCTATAAAAACACAAGGTGTCATTGAATCCCTGCTCTCCTGTCCCTTAAACTGGTTTACCTACACTCTAATGGAACTTTTGGCAACAAAACACATACTTAAACCACAGACAACTGTAGTTGCTTTTATGACATTAATGGGTGAAAGAAATACCATGTATTCAGAAAATTATGAAACATGGAAAACTCTATGCATTAAAGTAAATAAACTCAAAGTTCAGAAGAGTAAAAGCCCTTAATAATCATAACATGTTTACCACCTTGCCACAATTCCATTGTTTCTGACAATATGGGCCATAATTGTCCAAACAATATTTACAATATTTATTTACAATTCAGATTACAATTCAGATCAGTGTGTCTCTAAGCTGTTAGTTGTCCTGCAGTAGGGGTAAATATATAGAAATCCATTGAAAATATTTAAGGTTATCTCTTTTTCCACAATATCTATGTACTTTTGAATGTAACAATCCAGAAATGTATGATACATCTAAAACAAAGTTGCAAATGCTAAACGAAGCTATAGCCCTTTTGAAAAAAAATAACTTTTTTTTTTGGCTCAGGCTAGTGAACCTTTACGTAAGTGGTAAAGCTTCATTTTTGCCTCTTTTTTTTTTAGATTAAAAGTAGTGCCTGTGTAGAAAGCTTGAAACCCCAGCAGCCATTGAGTTAATAGAGAAGTGACTGGAGGCAGAATGATTGTCTCTTAGACATTTCAAACTCAGATTATCCCAGCCACAGAGTGGTGGAGTGTGAAATTGCCAAGTACTGTGATAGGTGTGACCCTATCCAAGGCAACTTGGTTTTATACTATGCAAGCAGTTGCGCCAGGGCAGTTTTCAATTCTAGCCTTTTCTAAACATCCCCTAAACCAGCCATGTCATGGTGGAGAGTGCACTGTTTTTTGGAGGGAATATGAAGAGTTGATTTGATTGAAACATTACCACCTGCTGACAATGTGTTACTACTACTAAGTCACGCTCATTCCACTTCAACAGTGCAGTGGGGCGCAGCACAAAGCTCATATGGAAGTAGAGTTTATAAAATGCTCATTGCTCCAGTCACCAAAAGCAAAATTTCACAAAGCTTGTGGTTTGCATTTTTACTTATATCTCAGGGTCAGGTTCACAACTAAGGCTAAAATGGATCATGAGAGGGAAAGAATAATTCCGGCAGCAATTAGATTTAGTGTCTGTGGTGAATACAAAGCTGAGCCTGAAGCTAATGCTCTATAGGTATGTACAGATCTATATCAGTCTATGTTTCGACTCTCACCTAAAGATAACAAAAATTATTATTTTTTTTAATACTAATGTTGTGTTAAATGGCTATATGTGTGTAAATTAAGTTGTTCATAGTCCTATTGGCACTAAAAACTATCAACCGACTAAAGTACCCCTCAGCTTGTTTTGGTTCTCTCTCACCGCTCTCATCAACCTAATTTTCAGCCACAGCATACAGCTGTTTTCAGCCAAAACAATCTGATAAATCCCCTGTACACTACCAGCACAGCATCGCACAGAGCTAGAGGGGAAGGGTGAACTCACAGCACAGGTCCCCAGACGGATATGAACATCAGATGTTGCATACAAGACGCTTCTTTTGCAGGGTGTCTGGGGTCACAGCAAAAACCTTCATTGTAAAACCTTTGTCCTTGGTGTAATCACGGTCATCAAGCATTTACAGCCTATTCACGCATGAATCGTGTGGGACCGTGAATGATTTCATTAAATTGTCATGTGGTTTTTAGACCAAACAATATTACTGCACTGGCATTCACTTGAGGGGTGTTACTGGTTTGGATGTCTCTGATCCACAATCGGGAGACTTTTATTTCGGGGGATGGTTGCTAGCTGATAAAGGGGTGGCCTTCTCTCTCGCGTGTGGAATGTAAGAATATGTGTAGTAAAAAAGGTTGTAAAAATGTGTTGTAAAATTAAAACTATTAAAAAAAAGAAAAAAACATTAAGTAGAACCACCACTCCCTCATGTTGAAGCCACTTGGGGTCATTTGGACACTTTATTAGGATGCTTCTTGAACGCCTCCCTGTTAGAGATATTCCAGACATGTCTGACAAGGGAGAAAACCGTGGGCAGACCGAGAATACGCTGGAGGAATAATATGCATATTATGTCTGGCCTGTGAACGATTTGGGATCCCCTAGATGGACTTGGGTTGGCATAACTGAGACAAAGGGCACCTTAGCTTCTTTTCATAGGTGCCAATCTGCGGTCACCTTGACCCATACATGAATATGTGTCAAAAAATGATGGATGGAAGGATGGGTCTTTGCCTTTACACTTACCGTAGCACTGAATGTTTTTTTTTTTTACTGCTTCTATTTAGCACCTGTCTTGGTGATTATGGGAGTATCCTTTCCATACAACATGTAACCATGCATGCTAATATTACTTTGTAGAAGTGCTTTGTTTATTTTAAACAGGTCACAAGTATGTAGTTTAATTTTTTACAAAATCATCTGGGCCTTTTACTCAAACAGGTAGTGCATTTGTCGGGGACTATTTTCAGCCATGAGTGCTACAGAGTACTCACAGCAGCAGGACCGTCCGTGTATGCGAGACAGAAACTAAATGGGACATGTCATCCAATGCAATGGTGTGTGTGCATTGATGTGTTAAGAGTATATAATAGTTTTAGGACAACAATGGTGGTCTATGGCACAGAGAAATAAGTTATATCAGGGCTCGGATACACTGACCATACTTGTGAGTAGGATCACTGCATTGTTGGTTTTGGTCTTTCCATGCTTTTTTAATCTTCCCTTTGCTGTCTTTCGCCAGGTAAGCCTACATGCCGCTGCCCTGTTGGTTTCTCAGGGCCTTTCTGCGAGCGGAGGATTTGTGACAACTACTGTTTAAATGGGGGAACATGCGACGTCACTCAGGGGAACCAGCCAGTGTGCCGCTGTATGGCAGAATATACTGGGGACCGTTGTCTTTACCGTGAGTCCTGTGCCCATTGCTTGGTGGCGGCGAACACAATAAATGATTATTGTCATGCACTTGGCCTCCATATGATTGACTTAGGCTTTTCAGTTCTGCCCGCAAGAAAGGTCACAACAAATCATTGGTTTGAATTCAAGTTATGCTGCATACAATCTATAGAACTAAGCAATTCAAAGTGCACACACAGAGTGTGGAACAAAAACAACCCCCTAAAGTATTTATTTTTTCCCACAAACACTACGTTGGCCTCTATTTGCAGATAAACAAAATCAAAATACTACCATCAAACAGTGTTTGGGTGTTTCTGTGCTGAAGTTATAATGTATTTTCTTGTGCATTGTTTTGTCATAATGGGTTGTGGGAAAACAATTTCAACTACACGTCATTAGTATTTTCCTACCATCGCTTGCCCAAGGGGCGATATGCTTTCATCTGTGGCTAAGATGTCATTTGATGTGGATAATTAAGTCCCATTAAAGGCCTGTACAATTCCAATCAAACCAGCTTAAACTATGTTCCCAGTTTCTCATTACACACTACCCTATCTCTCTCTCTCTCTCTGTTTCTCTCTCTGTCTCTCTCTTTATCTGTCTGTGTCTGTGGAACAGACATCTGTCATCACTACTGTGTGAACTCCAAGGCCTGCACGCTATCCAGTAGCGGATATGTGGAGTGTGTGTGTCCCGCCAGGTTTGAGGGAAACAAGTGCGAAGTGGACAAGTGTCTTCGATGCCATGGAGCTCCCTGCCTCATTAACGAGGATACAGGAGATGTGGTCTGCAAGTGAGTGCTTGGTTATCTGCTCACTGTTCTTGTCCCTCATCCCTTTTGCAAAAAATGCTAAGGTCTCAGTTGCTCTATCCGCAGGCTACAGGCTGAATTAATTGATTTGATTAAATCTGAAATATGTATTGGGCTACACACCCTACAGCAATTTAGGTTCTGGTAATGTCAATGAGTTAGAAACCAGGTGTACTCTCCCGCTTTATATGAATTATGTATATATTTGACAAAACCACCACTGACTCATTTTCTTTTTGTAAAAGTGTAGTTTTCTGCTTGTCGCTATCATCCATTATTTCTTCACCCTTCAGTTGCACAAATGGCAGAATAGCACCGAGCTGTCAGCTGTGTGATGGATATTGCTACAATGGAGGCACCTGTCACCTGGACCCCGACACCAACCTGCCTTTCTGTCAGTAAGTCACTGCTTAATGGGTGAAGGAAAGTGGGGGAAAAAATGAATGTTCTCCACTATTATTCACACTCACTGTTTCCATTCAAATGCTGGCTCTGTGCCCCAGAAAGCCTGGCCTTAGAAGCAACACTGAAAATCACCAAGGGGTACCATTTCCCTGCTTGGAGAACAAGATAGATGTCTTCCTCTGGAAAGAAATCCTTAAGTTGAGGGAAGGTTTGATGTCACTATGTGGAGGCCATGGCCCAGCAGGGGGCTGAGTGCTAGTACGCCATCTTATGCTGTGACACCTCACTGGGGCTTAAGGTTTTTAGGCAGATAAAAATGGTTTCAAAGCCCCTTCAAAGCTTGCCATTCTGAACATATCACACTGTTCCTCCTTGCAGTTAAGAGCTGATGTCAGGCCTCTCTGACTCTCTTCAGTAGTAGGTTTTAGAGGTTCTAAAAAAAAGAAGAAGCTGAGTTATATGTCAGTGGCATAACATGCCATGAAATCCAACGGCAAAAACTTGTAACAGACAAAAGCTTGGCTGGCAGACCTGAGGGAATTATTGTGAAATACTACTAGCGCTGCCCCATAGATTAATACCACCTCAACTATAATCATATGCAGTGCTATGTTAAGAATCTCTTCAAGGAGGAAATTGGAAATCCATTTCAAAAGCCAAACTCTCTATTTTTTTTTGAACTGCCCATTGTCCACTGTAGTTAAATTTAAATTCTCGGTCATCACTCACACATTCCTAGGGATAGAATCAATTTCTATGCAAATGATCCCATCTTATTCGATGAGGTTAACAGATCTTGATAATGTGGTTTATTATTTGCTGCAAAGACCATGGAGAGTGAGATGATGGATATGTCTGTGTCAAGAAATCATAATGTTTGCCCTTAATACTGCATATTTCATCAAGCCTTCCCAAAGCAAAACCTTGCAGAACTGCTTCAATTTTAAATATAATTATTGCATTAAACACTGAAAAAGGTTAGAGATTTTCAAAATGCAGAGTCAAGACAGCTTTGGTAAACAGCCAAGCCGTCGCCATTATTGACTGAGAAATATTTAGATATTCTTCTTGAAAATCATTTTCACTATAGAATAGCTGTTTTTCTCTCCTACAATGCAGGAAATCTCACTTACTTCAGCAAATGTGTTGGCCAGTTAGATCAATAAGCTTACATCAGTCTGTAATAAACCACAACAGTATTTTAATCTACAGTATAACGTATCTGTGATGCTGTAGCTGAGAAGCTGGCTTCAGACTATGTGTGCACAATAGCAGGAATTATTATTATTATTTTTTCAGATGAAAAGATGTTGACACAATGTTTATGCGTCACTTTGACATTTTCATCATCATTCTATTCCAAAAAAAGCAATCTTTCCAGACGACTTTGATAGAACATTTTAAGGACATCTTTTCAGGATTGGCAAACAGGATTCAATGGACCTCAATTTGAACAGGTCCCATATTCCTCTCAAATTTAATGACACACTAAGGTTTTATTGTTAGAGTTTAGATAGAGTAATCCATATCCAAAGGATTTTGGTCTTTCTCACTGTCTGGATTAGTTTTCCTATTATTTTTTTTTAATGGTGCTTTCACACCTGTAGCTGTGTTCGTTTGGTCTGGCCCAAGGGGAAATGATACATTGTTGCATTTTAGTCTTGGTCCGGTTCCTGGTCACACTGACTTTTTTTTTTTTTCACAAACAAACCAAGAGGAGTAAACATGAAGTTATACACACTGACAGATAAGTTGTTCATTGTAATAGTGATTATCATCCTGTATCATCAGTGACTTATCAGGCGTCACGTCGGGAAATCAAATTGTGACTGATAGAAGTTTATGCAGCATGTTATTTTCTTATGATGTTTATCTTTGGTGTCACAAAGCGCTCACAACGAAATAACTGATAACACTGCATCTCCTCAAGACGAATGTAAAGTGTCTACATATCACGTAGGTGATGACGACAGGACGTAGATACAGTATGTGAAATATATAGTTCTTTAGTGCGCTGGCATAATTGTAGTGTGAAACCAAAACTAACCGGATCAAGTGTATACAATTTATCCAAAACTCAAACCTTGGTTCGGACTTTGAGTTGTGAAAAGGTCCTCAGTCTTCAAACATTTGGGTCCAAATCTTCCATTTATTTTTTTTTTTTTATTTACAGCCCTGCACTTTGAAATATTTGAAATCTTTTTTCTACACTCATACTGACAGTTGACATTACAGTATGATTGCTTTTGCTGTTTTATGTATTTCTGGTAGGATGTTATGTTCACAATACAGTATCATTTTTTAAACATCTTACACATTTTGAATATATATACAGTATATATATATATATATATATATATATTATTTATGTTTTGCCATCCTCAGCTGCAATTGAGTGAAAATAACATTTTGTTTTTGCGTTGTTTCATTTTTTGCTTATCAATTGACCAAACAATGTCTGTTGCTCAAGAAAATACACATCTCAGAGGTGTGACCACTGTAACAGACTCTTCTCTTGCAGATGTCCCCCTCGCTTGGTGAGCAGTGAAATTGATTTGTGTTCATATTATTTATTTTTGCTAATTTGCTTGATGCAGACACAACATTGACTTACTCTATTTTATGACTGAAGCTTCTTGAAGGGATTACAGTGTCGGTCTCCATTCATCAAGCAACAAATAGTTCAACAATATACATTCTCTGGGCCCTTTTATCACTCCCAACACAATGTTTTGCAGCTGCACGTCAGGGTTCAAGAACCAACGTTGTGATGAGCTGGCCAACCCCTGCGATTACTTCTGTCAGAATGAGGGGATGTGCACATTAACAGCTCTTAACAAACCACGCTGCAAGTAGGTCCTTCTCACCTCTCCAGCTGTATTCAGAGCCCACTCACCCCTTTTGTCCGCACCACCACCCTAACTCCATTTGGCTCCATTTCAGCCTCAGTCCAGTATACTGTATGGGCTCTTTGTCACAGTGTCGCCTTGTAGCAACTTATCATGTAACAAGTGTAATAACGTAAAAACTTACCTAGAATAGGTTGAAAATAGTAAACTGAAAGAAAGTGTAATGACATGACTATTTCTCTAGCTCGCATTTAGTTCTTTTTGGACTGCTCTGTGTCTTTTTTTCAATTATTTTCAGCCATTTAGACTGGAGTGTGTCCTTAGTAAATTATGACTATTTTACTTCCCATTTTGATTGAAATGTGTTTAATCACACTTCCCTGGCCTGCCGTGGCTCCAGTGATGACATGTTAGCTAACTAGCTGTAATTAGATAACTTGTGAAGATGTTGTCAAACACTGTGTTGGTCTTTGAGCTTTTGCTCGCCCTTTCACCACCAACGCTCACAGCTTCGCATTTGAACAGGAGATAAAATGGGTTCTCACTCCCTTAAATTAAAATTGCTTATTCCCTCAAGATGGTTTTATAAACTGACAGTTGGTAGCTTGATTTTTATTAGCACTATTATTACATCACTTTTTTATTCTTTTTCATTTTTTATCTATTAAATTAGGTCGTTGTGCTAAGCTAAGCTAATCTGCTGACTGTAGCTTTGTATTTATCGCACAGACTTCAGAATGATTTAAATACTCTATGCTAATTAACAGCAAAAGAAAACAAATAAGCATAATCCCCAAAATTGTACATCAAGGTAATTATTATGTTATTAATAGGAGCAGTTAGACACAAATGAAGGCATTTCTATTTTCTTGTTTTTTGTGAACCTTACATATTTTACCTAGAGCTCAATGTTTACTCTTTTTATTACATTCTGAGCAGGTATTAGCTGACGTGGCACTTATTACGTTATCAGTTGCTACTTGACTCTGTACCTTTGCTGCCCCTCACTGCCACCCATCCACCCATCTCATGCACACAGGAATCAGGGGCGGGGGGGACGCCAAAAACATGACACTGTCTGTGTGATGTGGGCTTCAGTCTGTGCATTTGCAACCTTTGCATGATGGCAAGTTGAATATGTTCGTTACTGACCAGTCATCACATATGCGTACAATTTACTAGGCTGCACATCTCATCAGTAATCGGTGTTTATCTTTAATGCCTTCAACACAGTTTAAGAGAATTTATTTGTTTGTTATGGAATTAGTCTTTTCATTGTGTACACCTCCCATAGGAGATCAAACTCTCCGTTGCTCCCAATTTCCATTAAAATTCATGTCGCTGTGACATTTCGCTCAACGAGGGCGTAATTCATTTCCCGTATGTATGGGGCTGCATTCTTATTATTCTTTTTTTTGATAGCCTGATGTTCTGATTCTTAGAGTGCATGTAATTTAGAGTAATTTCATTCTGTCATCATCCAGTCGCACCCACCAGATCACTCATGCTTTACAGACCCATCTGCGTCAGTCGTGTGAAATTAGATATCACCTTCTCTAACAAGGGTCATGCATCACGCCCATCGGATCCCATTGGAACACAAATGAGATGACGACTTGTTGTCCCACTGTCTTCCTTTGATATTTCTCTGCACTGAATATTCAACATGTAAATTCACCCACACACCCACACACACACACACACACACACACACACACAAACACACACGCACACACTCACACACTGTTTGTGGACACAACATGTATATACATAGTGCTCTCTCTCCAGGTGGTGTTTTGTTTGTGTTTGGATCAAAGCACTCCATAGCAAGACTGTATCATAATGTGTTGTATATGTAAGCCACGGTCACATCATAATGTAGTTCATCTTGTAAAGGTGTTTTCTCAGCAGTTTTTTCCTGCTGGGAAACTTATTCTAATGGTTGTTTATTTTTACTCTCTTTTGACCTCCTTCAGGTGTTCAGCCAATTGGGCAGGAACACAGTGTGAGAGACCCGCCCCTAAAAGCAGCCGATCAGACAATACCAGAGGAGGTAAGTATTGGGACATTCTTATTATAAAACATCGCAAGTTCCTGTATGAATAATGTATGTAGTATTTCTACAGCATCCCCTTTGCATTTCAGTTGGATAATTACTTGAACTTTGGACTTGGTCCTGATTGGCACCCTAACTAAATAAATCCTGAACTCCATCCAACCTAGCCAGTTTGCAGTATTTGAACAGAAAAGCCCTTCACTCAGCAGGTTTACCTCGTTTGAGTTAGAGGAGCTGCTGTTGTCAGCCCATCACGGTTCAGTTTTACTGTTCTGTCTGCAAATACATATTCTACAGAGCTCTACATACCATATTGCTACTTTAGGCTTCTGCTAGTCACTATTTTCTAACTAAGATTTTTACAGTTTACAGTTTACTGTTCAAAATGAAATGGTCTTTATAGAGTCCACGTTTTAACTTCAATAGAACTGTACAGCCCATATGTAATGGACAGCAGTTCTGTAAATAGAGTGACGTTGTCAGTTACCCAAAGGGGTAAAGTGGCCTTTTTTTTCCCTCTTTTTTTAAAGCCACAGCCA
Organism: Bovichtus diacanthus; assembly: GCA_943590825.1. Taxonomy (NCBI): domain Eukaryota; kingdom Metazoa; phylum Chordata; class Actinopteri; order Perciformes; family Bovichtidae; genus Bovichtus; species Bovichtus diacanthus. Next base: position 6,622,151 of record CALSBV010011748.1, read on the forward strand.
GGCATGGTTACATACAGTGTGTCCCTATCAGAGCCCATCTGGGCTCCTTTCAATCGTTTCTCATCTCTCTACAACATCTCTCCTCTGTCTGTCTCTCAGGGAGCATAGCTATCATTGTGCCTCTGGTCCTGCTGGTTATCTTGATTGTGATGGTGGTAGCAGGTGTTTACATCTGCAGACGGAAGCAAAGGTAAGTCATTAAATAAAGAAATTAAATAAAAAAGAAATAAAAAAGAAAGAGGCTTCTAAGCAGCAACAGCTGATGGGAGATCCAACACTACACAGCTTTGAAGATGAAATGACGTCTTTTGCTTGATAAATGAAAAGTTTGTTGTTTGTTTCAACATGTTCAGCAGAACACCCGACCTCTGCACTAAGTCTCTGATTATAATTCGGCTTAGGTCTGCCCAGCAAAAGTTATGTACTCCCAAGTTTGCCAAGTATCATTATGTGATTTGTTGTGTGGAGCCGTGCAGAGCCGTACAGCATGTTGACCTGCATGTTGAGTATCATGTTAATGACTCCTGGCTCCGCACACCTCAGGGGAAAACGCGTGCAGAGGCAGCCCATGACAAACGGAGGGATAAACGTGGAGATCGGGAACCCGTCATACAACATGTATGAAGTGGACCATGACAACCATGCTGATGCAGGCAGCCTGCTGCGACCCAACTTCACGCTGGACCCTCACAAGGTTGGCTTCATGAGCTCAATATTAAACTAACCAAAAAGCCTAAAGCAAGCTAAAGCGTTACGTCTGTTTGTTTTGTCTTTGGTTTTTTTATGCAGTACAACATTACAGCAGCGTTTTGCTGCTGCTATGACACATATACGTGCTCAATTTCTAATTTTAACAAAAAAAAAGTGTACAAGATTCTTCTCCCAATATCGTTCGTGTTGTTTTCATTATTATACTCCGTGTCAAATTATTCAGTGTTAACGAGAAACGTTTCTTGTTATAACAAAGTATACTATCTTTATCTTTTTTATCATAAAATACTAGTGAAATATATTTTAAAACAAAAACACCTTTCCTTATGTCTAGGTTAATGCTATATGCTTAATCGATTTTGTGATATGAATAAATCATTGTATAGGTCAATCATACACCATGATTGATCATGCTTGATCTGTTTATATGATATATTAATCGATTAGTCATGTTATATGACTGATTTGCAGTGTCTCTTTAGCCATTAACTGTATACTAGACGTATGTTATACTATATCATATGTATTTTTTATTGACAAAGTGGATTTTAAGTGATCACGACTGTTCGGATCAAATCGTTTCCTAAGCAGATAATTATCAAAGATGATTCTATTTCTTTATTTCTCCTGCAGATTACCACCAAATTGACATATGTATATTTAGTACATAGATATAAAGTAAGGAAAGGGACAGCTTTACTATTTACTGAATTTGATTGACTGTTTCAAAAGCTTTTCAAAGAACTGTACTGAATTACTGTACTGTGTATAATTCAAGTACACTATAACACAGAACAGTACTGTAAAATAAAATGTATAGAATACAGTTTACTGTTGTTCAAATTGTAATCAAGCTATTGCCTGAAACAGTATTATGCTGTTTACAAATGCAAATAGGCTTCTGAACACAACAAGAATTACACTATTTTCTGAAATTCCATATAATTTAGCAACATATGCATTATAATTGTTGCATATAATCTTTCTAGGAAGTCACATTTGAGTAGCCATATGCAATCATGTCCTCTTACACAGCCTTGATAAATAGCACAGCGCTTGAAAATGGAGAGGAGGGGCTGATTTGATTGGCCTTGATTGATGCCAATTCTTATCACACCTGCTAATTATCAAATGTGTTGCAGGAACGTCACTGCTGCACCAGCATCTTGATCATAAAAATACTGACACCTTGTCGATCACCCGCTAATGAACCCGCAAAGTTGCCTGTGCTTCAACTCATTACATCTGCATCCAAGAATGTACATGAGTGATACAAAAAAACTTCGTAAGCTTTGCGTAACCTGAAAAAAACAATCTATTTAATTGCTAACTGTGATGTCTAGTGTTGAGATGAATCAAACCTAATTACATCAGGTTTTTTCTTGAGATTTAGTAAAAGCTGTCTACACTAGTGTGCAGAAATTTCCAGGTGCCATGAACCAAGAGGACATTTCATCTGGCTTGTGATTTATTCTGTTCATGATCCTCAACCTCACACTAACACTCAGCATATCAAATGAATCATAACACCTTCACTGATGTTGTTATCTAGCTCACCTGCTAGAGCTTCAAGCTTAATGTTATTGCTTCTTGCCCTGCCAACTTTGACATCTGCTATTCTCAGTCCAATCTGGCTGGAGTTTATTTTTTTTCAACAGAGGCACACTGGCTTGAATCTAAACCAGCTTCTGTATTCCGCTACACTCTCTTGGTCCCCTACAATTCCCTACTTCTTTACCTCAGTGCAGTCCTATTTTGAGCTCATCAGAAGTAAAATAACCAACAATTTAGAAGTAGATGGCCGTGCAATATGATGCGTCACACTGTTCGGTGTTAGCTATGTTGGTGAATTTAACTTTGCACTGTAAACAGAGGTGGTGCCTGTTGTGTTGCAGGGCTGGTGCGTTAAATCCAGCGACCCGCACACCTTGGGCATGAATTCTGTGCCCAAGGAGGTAATCCCTGGACAGGTGAATCCTCCAAACTTCACTTTGTGTTTGCCCTCCAGAAAAACAAATTCACCCTCATGTAGGCGAGCAGTGTTCACTGTGCAGTTACCTGGCAAACATTTGAAACACATTGATATGATTACCTGTACCCAATGTTAAAAAGTCCAAAGTGAGTCAAGGTAACCTCCACAGTCACCTAAAGCTGTTCCCTACATCATTTCGTAAGATCAGCACTTAAAGTGGCAAAAGACAAGTTTTTTTTTTTACTTTAACTCGTCAGTTTGAAGTAAATGTTAATAGCACAATGTAATGTCTGTAGAATAACGAAACAATTAGTGTTTAACTCAGTTCCCTATAAACCTCACTTTTACAATGCGATTCTGTCTGCAACCGGGTATGAGCTACAGGGCAGATGAAGGCTCCATTTACGGCACAAAGGAAGCCCATCAAGCATTGCGCAATCAAAAGAGTTATTGTTAGCTATCCCTAGTTACCAAAGAGGTATAATATAAGTTATATTAATATAATTATATAATTTAAAGTTATTTGCACTTTCTATTCCCAGTATTGTAAATGGCAGAGGGTGGAACAACCAAAGTAACTCTGGAAAACTAAATGCAGTGTGTCCTGCGCGGTGTTGCCAGCTCTTTTCCAATTAAAGTAGCAAGCATTAACTAACTAAAATTTGCAAGATGACGTTGCATGCTTATTTGCATATTGAAGACGTTGTCGCACATTTATTTGCATAAACCCCAGTGGTTTATTCAATATAATACTTCTGAATATATTCCTTGCTTTTTTTTTTTGATGGTGGAATAAGTCACAAAATTTGTCGCTAGTAGTAGGTTCTAAGGAAAATGGAAAGCGATCCGGTTCTCTTCGCGACAGCAGCACCAACAATAATATCTCTTGGAATCGCTGGGGGGGGGCGAAAAGTTGTCTATTGCCACTTTAAATATATTCCTAATGCCAAGGAAGTGTTAAAAGCTACTACTGTACTAAACTTTAGAATGTAGATATTCAGCTTGCATGGATTTATGTTTAAACTGGCTTCTTCCTGCATGTTGCTGTCTGTTACTGTACTATTGCTTTGCTGAATAACAAACCTCTAATACCGTATGCATGGGTTTTGTCTTGTGCTTTTCTTTGTACTGCTTTGGATTTAAACCCAGAGACCTTTTTAAACCTTGATATTCACAGTGGACTTTACTTAAAGCTGCACTAATCAATATTGTCTGATATTAACAGAAGCTCAAATGGCCTTGTGCAATGTAAAAACCGGAGGTTGCTCGTAGTGTTGAACCAACATAGATTTATCTCTGCACTTCCCCTCAGCTCTACAGAGCTTTTTAGTCTCTTTAAACTCATTGGTTTTTGGGGGTTTTTTTGCAAACGTGTCTGCTCTTATCAACCGTGTCTGCAGACGCAGCGGGCAGCTCTGGTAAACCGACTTTACGCTACCTGCTCTAAACGGCAACAGCAGTGAATATAGGGAAGTTTTTAGCAGCCGTATGTTTTTCTCATGAGTCGGTAGGGACCAAAACAGAGCTAAAAGAAGAGTGAATATTGGACTTAGATTCATCAGGTGTTCACAACACGACTCCAGATGAATGATGATGCTGTTCCATATCTGCTGGCTTTTATTAACATTTTTGCCCCAATAACTTTGTGTTCCAACAGATGTTGTGTTCCAAAACAACAACCTAAAATGTATTAATGCAGCTTTAAGTCTCCCACTGTTCTAAAGTCATTTGTATAAATAAATATTTATGTTTTTTTTCCATCTTCTTTCCTTCCTTTGCAGCCAATGAACTACTCCAACCCAGTGTATGCAAAGATCTATATCGACGGGCAAAACTGCCGGAAGCCAGTCATCAGTATTGACGAGAGGAGAGAGCTACTCCCAAAGAAACTAGAGGGGACAATTCATGAAACCGCCGCATAGCCTAACTTTACACTTTGTACTTCTTTTTTACCACAGTGTACAATATATAATATGAAGGAGGAAACAAGAATTTTTCTAATTCCTATGAGGCTCTTACGTTTTACTGGTTTAGTATCAGCATAATGTCCTTGTTGGTGTGCTGAAGAGATTTATTTTCCATTTACTGTTTGCTTTCTAATGTTTGTCAAAAATAAGTTATACAGCGCTATACTGTAAACTGTATGACACTGAAGTAAAGCTGCTGATTTGCAAAAACTTTATTAACACCATAAGCCACACATGTGCACAGTTTAAACCTTAAACTGCAGTGCTAAAATTTGTACCCATACCTGTTTCTAGTTTAAGTGGAATATGGACAGTGTGTCGTTTTGTGAAGGTAACGAAGGCAGGTTGGCTCAATTTTTCTGAACAAATGTTAGTATCGTAGAGAAGAGTTAAGTGGGTTGGTTCTATGGCTTTTTTCTTTTCTTTTTTAACACGTCATATGACGTACGGACCACAGAGCTTCACAATTGAGCAGTGAAGCTTGATATTTTTTAGGTTTTGTCTTTCTTTTTTTCTTTTTTTTTCTCCTCTGTACCTGACGGATCTACTGACTGGATTTCCAGTGAATGCCATACTATCAACTTGATCTTTTCTCACACAATATGTAATTTCACAGGTCTTTCCATTTCCGTGGATTTCCAGCTCCATCTGCCCTGTTTTTGCATTAATATACCACATGAACTTATCTTTTGGTGAAAGAGATTGAAGCCCACCCTGAATGTTCTCCGATCAGATTCCCAGATCCTGTACTGTACACTGAAAAGACAGATACTGAATACCATATTTTTCTAGGTCTCATATATCAACAGATGGATTAAAGATGTAGACAAGGAAGAGATTTACCACGGCTATAAAAAGGTCATTAAGAGTTATTATAAACACATCTGTTACTTCAGAAAAGGAAGATGATAAATATAAGAAATTTTATAATTTTGTATTTGATTTGTATGTTGTTTGGCTGCTTGTATTTTGAAGAAATGTATTAAATGTAAGTAATTTTTATATAAAATGTAAATCGATATTGAATAAAGGGGGCTTATTTCCATTTTGTGATCCCGTCCTTAGGCCACAGCATATATCAACTCCGCCTTGCATTCAAACCGTGATCAAACAGGCAGAGTTGTTATATTTCCAGGGTTCACATGGCCACTGACCTGACAAGTTAATCAACAGTGTGAGTTATTTTACCTGCTGGGTAGAGGAAGGTGGCTGATGGGAGATTATTGTCCTCCCTGTGTGTCCGCGAAGGCCAACACCACTCATTACCTGGTGCTGGTGACACAGCCTCAGTGCCACCTGCTGAATGATAATTCAGTCTCCTTTAACTCTACTTACAATGGCTGTGTCTCCACACACTTCACCTCCTCCTCCCTCACCATGGCAACCAGAGGAGGCAGCGGCCTTCTTGCCTTTCTTCCATGTGTGATATCGGCTGGATCTGCCAGCACACCACATTTTGATCATGGTATGATAAGATGCCACCGTTCACAGCCTCCTTAATTGCCCTCCACAGTTAACCTATTGTAGCAATGTAGCAACTTCCAAAATGTTGAATGTATGAGTTAAATGTTTTTATAGGTTTTCAACAAATCAAAAGGTTATGTGATTGTAATCAGACAGGTTTCTCTTGGATAAAGACAAGGAGGAAGAGCAATTTGCTGCACCACTGTGGAAGGCTGTGCTGCAACTGCAGCTAAGAAATTAATGCAGTGAACTAATTCAAATGAATCGAATGTTTGATTTCTCTATGCTGATTGAGGTTTGCTGTGTTTTACATGTGAGGATCTTGTTGCCAAGTTCATCTACAACTCTTTTATAATAGTGGTCTTTGTAGTTTTAAAGATAGAGTTTAGGCTTTTGAAAGAAAGTCATCCAAAGAACAACCAATGTTTAGGCTTGGATGGACCTGAAACTCTGCTGGTACCATATAAGAGCTACTCCACTGTAAAATATCAGCTTCTTCTTTTGAAAAGTTAGAAACAAAAGCCTGTGTTTGTAAAAAAAGACGAGGAGAAAAGTCAACTACAACTCCCTGTGAGCATTTCTTTTTATTGCGACCAACCTTTCATTATATTTTCCAGGCCATCTTCACAAGGTGGCACAAATATACAGATACAAAGTATACAACAGTATGTACAGACAAAGAGCATTTCTGTAAAAAACATGCATTCACTGAGTTTAAGGCAAGTTTATTTAGAGTATATACCACATTTCAACAAGGCAATTCAAAGTGCTTTACTAAAACTTTTAAAGCATTAAGACATACAAAAGAAGCACATTATAAAGTGTCATTACATTTTTTTTCAAAAGTCCTTAAAGAGTCAAGAGAACATAAATATAAACAAGGGTGAATAAAATAAGACAGGTAAAAAACACAAGAATAAAAGTTACGATGCAGCGTAAAATATGAATGATTATTTAATTGAATAAAAGGCAGCAGCAAACGATTAAGTCTTTAGCCTTGATTTAGAAGAAGTGAGAGCTGCAGGGGACCTGCAGTTTTCTGGGAGTTTGTTCAAGATATATGGAGCATAAAAACAGAACGCTGCTCCTGCATGTTTAAGTTTTGACTTGCAGGAAGCAGACCCGTCCCAGACGACCTGAGAGTTCTGGACGGTTCATAATGTAGCAAAACCCTTCAGTGCTTTATAAAACCAACAGTAGTATTTTGAAGTCAATTCTTTGACAGACAGGAAGCCAGTGTGAAGACCTCAAAAACTGCAGTGATGTGATCCGCTTTCTCGGTGTTAGTGAGGACTCGAGCTGCAGCGTTCTGAATCAACTGCAGCTGTCTAATCATTTTATTTTTTTGTGATTCCTGCAAAGACACTGTTACAGTATTGGAGTCCACTGAAGATAAATGTTGTTGAGAAATTAGTCCTTTAATCCTTGATATATTCCTAAAGTGATAGTAGGCAGACTTTGTAACTGTCTTAATGTGGCTGTTAAATTGCAGGTCTGATTCCATGACTACACCTAGATTTCTGGTCTTGTCCGTGGTTTTTACCATTGCCTATTGAAGCTGAGCGCTGACTTTTAATCTTTCATCCTTGGCTCCAAAAACAATTACAAAAAATATTCTGACAGATCCAACACTTGATTTGTTCAATGCACTTAATCAGTGCTTGTATTGGAGCATAGTCCCGTGGTGACATGCTTATGTAAATGTGTGTGTCTTCTGCATAGGTATGGTAACTTATTTAGTTGTTTTCCATAAAGGTTCTAAATACGACATTCAAAGCATAAATATTACCCGTTAGCGCTGATAACGCAGTCCTGACTAATGGCGGTGTTGCGGAAGGCTAACGCTTATTGACTGTGGGTCAATTTTGAATGAATACAGCAACTATGATGAAGCTGTGATTCACACATCTAGCTGTCTTCTTCCGAGACTCAGTATTTCCATGTTGAGCAATATTCAGAAAATATTTGAAAGAAACATTTGAAGTTAGGAAAAAGGTTCCAGGAACCAGCAGCACAAACTAGAACATGTCATCAGTGATTGTCTGCAAACTATGAAATGTGTTATGATACTGTCTACAGTTGTGCAGCAGCATAATACAATGATGAAATAATGAATGCAGTATTTTATACCTATGACCTCATCAATATAGGTACTATAGGCATGTTTCAGTGCTCATGCACAAGTACTGTGAACCCATCCATACATTTAAATGCCCATACCCGTAATTTGCATGTTTCATGTATTAGTGAACTGTTATGTTACATATTTGCTTGTTTGTTTCAAAGTAATTCAGTTGAAAGCATAACATAACATATTTGTATATTTGTATATATATATATGTGTCCTTAAAAAGCTCGGACATCCAAGATTTGAGCTATATTGGCTGCTTAAAAGAATTGCATTCACAAAACAGTCTGTAGTGAATCAAATATTGAAGAAAACAGACTTGAATGCTATGAAAGTGAAAATGAGCATATGGCTGTCGTAGCATTGCAAATATGGTTGTTCAGCATCAAACTCTGATGTTTCAGATATTCTTAATAACTCTTTAACATATTGGCATACCGAACCTGAAAGCCTTTTTAAACCAATATGCACTTTAACTATTAATTTACAACCAAAACATGACATTGATATTGAAATACAGTAGGCCATGGAAAAGTGCACTAAATAGTACTTTTGCTACTCTAAGAACAACATGACCCGCTGGAGCGGAGTAATTGATACTTATATTTATAATAATCACAAGTCTCTCTTTTTACTATCATAACCGTGTGATTTCATTATAGTCAATAATGTTTAATTTGTGCAAATTACCGGTCATTGCCAGAGACTCAATGTTTCCTAAGTGGCAGTTAAAATCATGGATAAAATTAACCAGGAAAAGGAGATTCTTTAACTAACAATGAATCTAATTGCTAATGTTAATGTCCAGGTCATCTCTCCACACGCAGCGTAACCTCACTAGCTATTTAATATTCTTTCGACCATTTTCTCGACATCCCTGTGACCGCCCAGATGAGCCACTTTGCTTCTTAAAGATCATTTTTAAGCATCTTACTTAATGTCAAAGCATTCTCTCTGCATGTCTGACACATTAGAAGTCTGCCCTGATGTAAACATTGTATTAAGATTTGTTTTGATTGTTTTGTCTCCTCTAATCTGACTACTCACTGCGAAATTGGTTTGTTTTTGCCTGCTGATTTACTACAGCAGGTCTTGAAGCTCCATGGTGGAGTTCTACTTTTTACTATTTGGTTAGTCACACAAACGGAGCAGAATATGCAGCCTTTAATGGCCATTTCAGGGGTGTTAGTTGTGCTACTGGTTCATTTTGACAAACTTGCACCTCCCGAAGATACAGGTGTCGTTGAACAGGTTGAAATGAAGGGATTTTTATAACAAGTTGGTGCAGTTAAGAGAGTTTGGAGACTCAGACTCTGAACCAACTAGGAAAAGTAGGATAAGGATCCGAAAATGTTCTCGCACGAGTCCCATTTAACTCAATGTCCTAGTCTTCACCAGCAAAATGTATTCAAATTCAAATTGTTTGCTGATGAGTAGCTCATGTACGTACAGTACATTGAAATTCACCCTCGGCTCTCTCCATACAACAGTATTCAACTAATGACCTCCAGCTCAGCAGTGATAAATCTCAGCTGCAGTGGGAAAAATGAGGAAAGGGCTGCTGCCTACTCACTCGGCTACTAAAGTGTATCAGAAGAAAAACAAAACTAAAATTTGAAAACTCGTCCTGAACTAAGAGACGCCTAGCTCTCCCCTTCCCTCACATTGCCTATTGATTTATTGTCTCTGTTCCACTTAGCAAGCATCACCATTCTCCTGCATAAACATCAGAAAAACCCAGAGGGCTCATCTCTCGGACAGAATCAATAACAGCAGGAGTCGTATTCAGATTATAAACAGCAGCTCCTGCATACTCATCCTACAGCCTGCACCAAGGAAAGATGGTTATTTTCTGTGTGTGGTGAGAGTGAGAGAGACTGTAAAAGTAAGTAACAGAAGAAGAATGGGGTGATGGAAACAACTGCAAACTTACCTCCATGGCTAATAACATCTCAACAATCACATTGGTGATTTGCGCTTCCTCACCGTTAGCAGCCTGGTCTCCCAAAACTTACGTTGACGTACAACCGAACTGCATTGTCAAATCCGTTTTGAGGGAAGGGGAGCAGGTCGGGGCAGATGCTGCTTGTGTCCCGTGTGAAACCAATAGTTAAAGCTCAGTTATTTTTATTTACGCCCGTAGGTTAAATAACGTAACAAACGTATTATTTTAAGCCAAACCATGATGTTTTACTAAACCTAACTACAAAAGTAGTTTTGTAATGGTTTTGTTCTGTTTCAATTTCCAACATTGACCACGTGTTTAAAACTAAAACCATAATCCTGGAGAAAAACAATGTGTTTCCGACGAAAACGTAATTGAGAATGCAGTTTAGTTGTATGTATGGAAACGTTATTTGTAGGAGACAGAGCTGCTGTTAGACAGTGAATAATAGGTAACACTTACTCTTTTATGATCATTTATAAGGGAAAGATGGCCAATAATATATGAAACGTCACCAGACTGACAACAGCACATAGCTGCATTAACTGCAAGACCAGAAATCAGCTCAAAACTAAAAAAAGACTCAATATCAGAATTAAGCCTTTATAATTAAGCCAGGCGTAATCCTTATCAGGAAAATTTGAGGTTTTGACTAAAAGCTCAACACTTTTGCCAATGCCAGTAATGTCAATCAACAATCATCAAACCTCTAGTTTTTTTTTTATTACACAAAATATCAATTAATGGATACTATTACTGAGCCCAAATGTTTATTAGGGACATGAATGTTGCGATTATATCGTCCATAATATTCAATATTAGAGCACGCCGCAAACAGTCGGAACCAAGAATTCCATTTAGCTAAGATCGTATATCAGGAGGTTGGGTGTGGGAGGTAGACGTGCTGTCCTTGAAGAAATCATTTAGAAATCACAGATAACAAATTATATCATCAACATGGTTCATGAGTCAGTTTTATTAGGTCATAAAAAGACCTGTAAAATGTATTCTGAAGCTTTACCCACTCCCATCTAACTAATTTCTAAAAGCTGTTGTTTAATAAAGAATTAATCTTTTGTTCTAAAAATGTTGGTCAACAAGTATTTACATGCAGCAGAGAGGGCCCCGAAGTGGAGGATGTTCCGTGTCCTCACAAACCTTGACTAATGACCGGATTAAGGGGGGAAATGGGGCTGAATTGTAATCCCCACGGTGAAAGCTCCACTTTCAGTAAGCTTGGCCAATAAATCTGTGGGAGGGTCCACTCTTCCTTTTGGCAGCTTTTGTGTTTCTGCAACATTTCTGCTCCCGGTGCTTGATCACAGCAGCATGAAAGGCTGCATGCTGATTGGGTACTGCACATTTTCCTCCCCTTAATTCTGACACTTTGACAAGTGTATTGACTCTTTTCTATAAAGAGATTACAAAGTGCTTTTTAGAGAGCAAAAGAAAAGGAACAAAAGACAAAGTAGCAGAAAACAAACAAGACAAGATTATACAAGACAAAACAAGACTATAACCTAACCCACTCTCCCCCAGCTTCATTTACATACATGAGAAATGCACTCCAGTAACCTGGTTCAAAACAAAAATGTGAAGAAATATCATATTTGCATAAAAGCAGTTACAGTTGATTATATGGCTCTTCTTTAAAGTGTCTTGTGTAACTGTCTTATTTTACAGATACTCTGAACTCGCACAGCATTATAGATATAAAGTATTGTTACGTAGAAAGCATGTTAGCTCAATATTGCCTTTTTCAATACTAGAAATATCATAAATTCTTGCAAGTACACCGTACGTGTAAGTAAACCGTGACCACAGAAAATCACCTGAAAGTTTCTCATAACTAGGATTCCCCCTCTGCCTCCAAGACACATGACAAACAATCATAACATCAGAGAAGGCACAATGTATAATACACAGGAGTTATGATACATACAGTACATACATACATTACATACATACATACATACATACA
>CALSBV010011748.1:6634328-6651832 GCA_943590825.1 Bovichtus diacanthus
ACATACATACATACATACATACATACTTACATACATACATACATACATAGCCCCACGGTTGGAGAAAATAAGCAAACAAACAAACAAACAAACAAACAAACAAACAAACAAACAAAGATTAGTTGTAATGTGACTATTCTTAAAGTATTGTCATAGTGCCTCTCCATTAATTTAAATGCGGAATAGTATAATATAATTTGTTTTTGTTTACTAGCCTATGATGATAAACATACCACAACTCCACATGAACTCATTCATCTGCACACAGACGTAAGATACAGCAACAGCCTACTCTAGCTGAATGTACAGGTTCTTTTAATGTCCACCAGTAAAGCTGCAATAATAACTTATTGTATTCCTCCCTTACATTATTTGCTGAAGCAAGATAACATTTTTAATTTAAATTTGAATGTAATATCACTTGTCTGATATGGACTGCTTCCACTGGTACACTAAGCCAGGGGTCGGCAAACTTTACTATATAAAAAGAAAAGCCATTCTTAAAAAAAGAAAAAATCTGTCTGCATTCTCAAAACGCATTTGAGCCTTAATATGATGGTAACATAGCCTATTAATTCTAAATTATCCTATCAAGATTTCTAATAGGTCTAAATGAGCATTCATTAATACGTTTTTTTTTTGTGAGAATGCAGTGAGTGCAAATGAGAGCCGGCACACTGAAGAAAGCTCTCAGGAGATCTGGCTGGAAGCTCCCGCTGGTGAAAGAGGAGAGCACTCTGGACAGCTTCCTCGCTGCTCCCAGCAGCAGGATCAGCACCTTGGACAGCGCAGAGGCGCACAGTCCTGGTAGTTTCACCACAATATCCTGCAGTGGATATTAATGATTATTTCGTACTTTAAAACTGCATTTACATGACAATAATACCATGTTTTGTTGCATTTATGAAATCATAGAAATGCAGTAAATAAAACTTACATTTACATTTTCTTTTATTTTTATTGGGGATGATTTTAGCAAAAAACACAAAACTGAACACTTGTGAAGTGGAATATTTATGTTTGAAATATAGTAGCTATAAATAGCTATGCAGGCCTAATCTGAGTCCTCCCCATGTTTGTGCAATTGAATAAAATAAAAAGTAGCCTACTTTGACAATAAATAAAACATATAGTCTAATTGCTTTAAACATAGTAAAAGTGAAGTGAAACTTTTCAAGTCCAGAGTCTTCCAGTTCTGGATTGGTCTTTGCCAAGCCAATGTGGTGGGAGGAGGCTTCTCATAACCAGCATTATCTTTTTCTTTTTTTGCTGCTGATAAGAATATAAACAAAGAATGCTCTCCCATGGATTCCCAAATTGGATGCATTAAGGTGGCAATTGGTTTCTGAGGAATGTCTCAGTTGGCAGAGTTTCCTGGGATTAGGTAGAATCTTTAAATTAATTAACCTTTTTACGCTAAACGGGTGATAACAATTACAAGAGTGGGAGAAGTTACTCCATTATCTGCCAATTTCCATGTAGATTATAGAGCATTCAACATTCCATTAAGGAACTGTCCATGGAGGACCATTAGAATGTCTGTTTGTTTTTTTAGAGGTGAGATACCAAAGGTTGACCTTGGAAATAGCACTTTTGGATTTTTCTACTGCACCATAACATACGTTTTATAGAACGAGCAACTAAGTGGACGTTGGGTGGAGCTTGTTTTGTTTTAAAGGTGCTTAGATTAATGAAACGTTTGAACATCTATAGTTCCATGATTAACTTTTCCTGTTGATTGTTCTTTTGATGATTTTTGACAACAGACTGGCTTTTTATATCCGCTGGTAAGTGTCTCTCAAAACAACTAACCCTCTCTGCGTGCTACTTTGCCAGTCAATTCTCACCAGTGAAATTAAACAAATTTTGGAATAAACTAACTATGAAGAAACTTTAGATAGTAAAGGACATTTGAACACAGCTGTCCCTTCTTTCCTGTGGTAATTGGCCATAAATGCAAACATATTCCTTGTGTAACACTGTACTCTGCCTCTACTTTATCAGGATACCTTGCTGTGTCAGATCACTTAATAAGACATTATACGATTATGCAACAGCCATGGTGTGCATTTGAAAATAGCCACTGTCTCCACCTCTCTATTCATTGTCTTCCTCCCTATAGACTGCCTCTCAGATGTACTGAATTAGAGAGGGAAAGTGGAGAGAGGAGGGGGGTGTAGCAGAACAATTGTTCCCTACTTCAGCAATATAGTATATGGGTGGGAAATGAAAGTGGTGGACTGGAACAGAGGAGTCAGTATACCTTATTTGTTCTGATACAGCCAGTTATGCATGGCCGGAGGGATTTTACTCATACACATCTGACCTATTAGTCACAGAATGACCACCTCCATGGACCATTAAGCATGATGGATAAATACTATAGCTCATAATAGTGTATGGTGTACTCCTCTCTGCAAACAAATTCATCCAAAAAGGAAAAAAAAAAAACAATGTTAACACTGGAAAAGTAGCTCAGGGCTCACCTTTATCTCCCCATTCCTTTTTTGCCAAATTGGTCGTTTGCTGCCTGTCTGGAACCTTGTATGGTGGCCTAAAGAAAGAAAGCATTTGACGCGTCTGGTTGATAATAAACAGCAGCCTGCCTCGCCGCGCTATAGTCACAGTTGGCAAGTCCGAGCTCTGTCTGGCTGCAGCAATAATCGCCCTATTGGTTTAAATCCACTTCATGTCAGTCGCACAAGGCCCTGCCAGCTTACAGGAGGCACAAACCTGCTGTGGTAGCAGATGTTGAGGAAATGATATGTCCGCTTTTTTTTCTCCCATGGATTCTCTGTGATATTTGAGCTCCACAGCATGGTACGAAGCGCCTGAGCTACTGACCCTTTCCGCTGTGAGAGGAATGAGGGGTGACGGTCAGAGAAAGTTCAGTTCAATTTTATGTCCTGGCAGCGTGGATACTAGATAATTGTGATTCCTGCCCATGACTCCTCAAATTCACAGAACTCAATGCACGTCTCTGGAGCTGGGGGCTCAGATGAACAGGTAAAACTCAGGATTATCCTTCTTCTGATCTTTTGAGATCTGTCAATGCGTATGTGAACATTTTAATTTGAAAGCCCACAGAGTTTAGATGTTTGTCTTGTTTTGGGGTTGTTCACTGTGTAGTTTGCTGTGTGCTATCTTTATTGACATGTCTGTACGCTTAAAAGAGATTTCCTCTAATTTTCTCCCCTTTGAAGAAAGAAAAAGAAAGAGAAAAAAGGTAAGAAGGGGAGCAGAGTAAGGTTCTAGCACTAGGACCCAGACAACAAGCAGAGGCTATAAAAAGGGGCGGAAAACTCACCTTGGCCTTACTTGCTGATCAGCAACCTACTTGAGAGACAGCAACTGAGGCCAGCTTTTGTTTGGTAAGACTTGGTGGTTTGATTATATTTTGTCATGTGTGTTGAGGGACAACAACTTGGAGCAATTGCTGAGTCACCTCAGCCAAGAAACATGATTCTAGTCCAGCAATTGTTCCAAGCAACCAGGGGCTAAAGTGCTAGGAAGGCCAGCAACTGATTTCCCCTTTAGTCATCACGTTGTAGAATACCTTTTTATTTGTGCTGTGTCAAATTGGGCTCGGCAATAGAGAAGCCAGTTTGAATCCATGCCTGCTTTTTGTAGTTTGAGTCACCCCAACCTGCTGTGTGCAGGTAACTCTTGAGTGGTGCAGTCACAACATATTCAATAATTCACCTGCGTATTATGTGACAAATGCTCTTGTATAAACATATTTAAATGTATTGAAGTGCTGGTAATACCTTTGGTAAATACTGTAAATGAATATTCATCACATAATCATTTAACCTAAATGGAAGCTAACAAGACAATAAATAATTTAGTAATTCACACAAATACAAATCACGCACATAAAGCATATCATAGGTTTGCCTATGAGTGTATTCACAATATTAAATCCCCAACCCATGTGATGGCTTGCATAGATATTGAAGTTATTGAATATCAAATCATGGCCTCTATGGTTTTCTTCCATACTATTGCTCGACCATAGTACTTCAAAGATGCTCAAAACTTTTATTTTTTTTAAATAACTGTTGAGTAGGTGTCAATATAGTCTTTAAAAGAACTGCACTACCTTTGCATTTTTACTTGAATTTTTTTAAAAACACACGCAATATTACTTCTACTAACAGCAACATCACTGTACAATATTGTACCTTTTTTGTTTTTTGTATTTTATTATTCCATTGATCGCTACAGGTATTTGATTTTAGTTTTTTTGTTGTCTCTGCATTTACTATGTGTACCTCGACACAATTGAAAAAGAGGGTTCGCCCTCAATGTGTTTTCCGAGGTCGTAAATAAATTAAAAAAATGGAAAGGTATAAATAAATCTGTGAAAAGTACATAGTTTAAGTCAATTTACAGCATTGCACATACGGCAACACTGTCTTTGCATGTAGGGTTGAGATGAACCTGGTAGAAATAATCAGACCTTCAAATAAATTCCATTTTTAGGTGCAGTTATTACAGTTCATACATTTTAACATTTAGTAGAAGGCAGACAGAAGACATTTTTGACTGCTACTAGTGTTGTTGTTCTTTGCAGTATTTAAATGTGTGCGTGTTTGCTATTGTTGCTGCTCCAAAATAGTGTACACATTTTCTATCCCTTGAAATTAACTGAGCAAGCAACAAACCAGTTGCAGTGATCACATTGTTTTCGGAAAGAATAAGTATCAAATTGCACATTCAGGAATAATGGCTTTATTTTTGTCTACCTGCGTATTGTACTAATAATGTCCTTTCTGAAGAGCTACTTATAAACAATGCTGTTTTGTCTGGAGTCTTGTGAGCCTTGGTAGTGTGCATGGTTTCGTGTTCTAGTCTATACCTTGACAATCATCAAGGATCACCAAAGGGCCAACAGCAGCCTATGGTTGGTAAATAATCAATCAGAAAGTGCAATACATAATCATCTCATTTTTGTACACTGCATGTAATAAAGGATTGTTTTTCCTGCACAATAGTTTTCTGGAGAGAGGAAACAATTGTCAGTCTTTGAATGGCGGCGGTTTTTACATTTACTGCTTAAAATGGACAGAAGGACACTTTGGTCTTGAGGAAATATTGCTTTTTCAGCGTTTTTGTTCCAATTGTGAGACCTGGACAAAGTGAATACATTTGTTGTTCTTATGGAACAGATCAACTATGGCCATATCATTGGCATACCACAACAACGTTACTATGCACCAGAATTGAAAATTAGCATTAGCTTTAAACTCTCTGTGCAGCACATCAACATGCTCTGTAGTGGATCTATGTTAAATTGCATTGTCCATATCATACAAAATAAAATACAATTGAATCCTGTATTTGTATTTCATTTGTGTACACAGTAAATAATGGCGTTAGAAGACCTCGTTTTCTCCTCAGATTATTTTAGCTCTGCTTTTAATGCAGTGCAGACATTGCTCCAAAGCCTTGAGATATGTCCGCCCCCAGAGGGTCTGCTTTAATGAAAAGCAAATGACCAGTGACCATGTTCATCATGTGAGGGTCGGTCTCTCTCTGTCCCCATGTGTGCCTTGCATGCAAATCCAAGAGTCTCGCTGATCTGCTATGGAGGAGACACAGGGCACGGAACAACCACGCATTAAGCATATATATATATATCCTTTATTTAACCAGGTAAAAGCCTCATTGAGATTAAAATCTCTTTTTCAAGAGTGACATGGCCAAGCATAGAACAGTGTATTCACACTGTGCCTTTTTTAAATACGCCTTTTAAAAAAGATGCAAATCCCAGTCTTTCCTGATCTTTCACAAAGTTCCAATGCGATGGAATATTAAAAAACAAAAACAATTGACTCTCAAGCGGTAGATAAATGTGTTGGTGTGGTGAATATGACTGGTAAACTGCATTAATGTGGATGTTTGTGATGGGAAGAGTCCTTGGGATGAGCTCTAGCCAAAGGCTTGTCCACTGAGCAGCTGTTACCCGTTCAGGTGACCTGAAACATGAAGAAACGGTCTGTAGCTTGGGTTACTGGAATCTTTAATGCTCTGGGTCTTCCTCAAGCAACGCCTGGTATAAATGTAGAGGGAGAGGAGTTACTCTTATTGATGTGCTGGGCCAAATGTAAACCCCTCTGTGGAGCTCGGTAGCTGACGGCAGTGTAGTTCCTATACCATGCAGTAAACTATTCACTGATGATCTGAGGGTAGGGGGCTTAGTCTAGACTTTCCAAGTTCACTGAGATGGACAAAGTGCTGTTATGCCTTCTTTTCTGCAGTCCCACTGTGCTCTAGCCCTGTGACTGAACAGTTCACATCCACAACTTGGTATAGTAGTTTTTTTACCAGTCTATAGAGCCCTATCGTGAACCTGGAAATGAAAAAAAGTTGTGTTCTAAATATGCAGAATGAGTCCCGAGCATTTAGAAACTACCGGATGCTAACTTGCATATTTTGGTAAATATGCTTAAATAGCATACATTAGCATAATCACATGTATGAACAATGTTTCAGCAACTGCTTGGCTGTTTTGAACATTGAAGTGGTTGTGTGGGTTATTCAGGATGCTGAATCCATTTCTAACATTTTATAAATTCTAAATGGCCATCCAAATCGGCCAAGCAGTTGCTGAAATATTGTTCATATAGGTGATTATGTTAATTAATGCTAACTATGCAATTACCCAATATTAGATAGTTGTCCTGACATTTCTACATGCTGGGGACCCATACTGTACCATTCTGATATACAAACTTTGGGACATTCACATTTCTGGTAAGTAAACTATCGTCAGAACAATGTTCTTTACAGGACACTGTTTAGGTTTTGTGCTAGCTGATACTTACAGCAGTATAGTTTCTTCATGTCAAAGTCTGAGTGTGTTGGGTGGACATTGAAAGCATTGCACAGCAAGTAATGATTAAATTGTTAACATGATTCATCAATCATTATGATGGCCGTAACAAAGTAATTTGATTGAAAGAAACAGCTAAACTAAACTAAACTAGAATAGTCCTTAAAGTGGGGGCAAACATCTGTTGAAGGTCAAAGGAACTTCACTCGGTAAGATGATTTTTCTATTAGATTTGAACCTTTAATTATGTTTGAGTTTAACCTTTAACTCCCTAATTTACGACTCCGCTTTGGAAACCAAACATTCATCCATGTTAAAACCTGAGCTAACACCCTACTGCACAGAAGGAAAGCAGACAAGACTTATTGCAATTAATTCAGCAACCATGACAACCAAGGCCTACGATGACATATTTAATCTCACTCAGGCCACCATATGGGATGCATGATTGTTGTTTCTTTCTTTAGTTTCTTTGTTGTGCAGTTGTATTTGTCTTGGCTCTGAGATTTACTCACATCTAGCAGAAGTCAGTAAGATACATTATTTGGATTTGAATCTGAACTCATGGACTGGAATATGAACTGAGATCTGAACGATAGAAAGAAAATCTGCAATGGACCTGAATAAATTACTCTCTTTCCTGGTCATTTCCTCAGTCAGTGCAAATAGTTTTAATTATGAGCACAGTAAATGACCATTAACAGCCAGGAAAGATGCTCTGTTCCACTAGGCTGGATTTTAATAACCAACGAACGAATGTATGTTTGTACAAAGAGCCTGTAGCACAGTTATATATTCTGCACAGTGGTATCCAGATATATAGTAAAGTAGGTCTGTTTGTAATCTAATGAGTTCAAAACAATCATATCTAATACAAACACTGACTTTGTGTTGAGTTAAGCAGAAGACCAACGGAAAGCAAATCAGCTTTATTAATATAGCACATTTCAAACAGAGGCCTTTCAAAGTGTTCTACATAGGCAAATCGTGTAGAATGACATTCAAAGACAATAAGCGATAAAACCCAAAATGTATAAATTAAGATGGAATAAAACACATAATATATAGACAAAAAAAAAAAAATAGACAAGAAAGAGAGTTAGTGCAGTTACAGTGTAGTTATAAGTTGTAAGTTCCCCCAAATTCGACAAAAGTAATAAAAGTGCAGACGGGAAACCAATCAATCAAAGGCACAGGAGAGTTTTTAATCTAGATTTCAAAAAGTGGCTAGGGTTGGGGCTCATTGAGTGTATCAGGAAGTTGATTCCATCCGTGTGCAGCATATTAGCTAAAAGCAGCTTCACCCTGTTTGGTTCTGACTCAATGCTCTACCAGTTGATCGCTTCCTAAAAATCTGAAGGCCCTACTGGGTTTGTAGATCAGAAATATTTTTGCATGAGATTGCTGAGTGATTGATAAACTAGAAGCAGCATTTTGAAATCTATTCTATAAGTACCTGGAAGCCAGACAATTTAAGAACAGGAGTAATAGGCTATCTTGGTTCTTGTAAGGGTTTCGATTGAGCTGAAGTTGTCTAACAACCTTTTTTAGAAAGACCAGACAAGAGACCGTTACAATAGTCCACCCTGCTGGAAATTAAGGCATGAATGACTGTCTTTAAATCTTGTCTGAACACAAGACCCTTTTAATTCTTGCTATTGAGACAAAAGATTGTCCTCTGGGCCACAAAAAGTAATATACAGAGAAATTGACAAGGAAAGTTTTGTTTGTATTAAAGTAAGAACTGTTATGTTTGACATGCATGCGTGTGAAACTACATCAAAGAGTGGATGAACAAACAAATAATGTAGCCCTCTGTTGGTTGAACGTAACCCTGAAAAGGCCAGAACATACTGTAGATGAATGTAGAAGGTAAGAAACATTACATCCCAAGATTCATCGAAATCTAATTTTCAGCTAAACTAATAGCATGGCTGAAGGGATGGCAATGTCTGTCAGTCAGAAGGTCACCAAAGTGTCCCAATTTGTCCAATATTTATCCTTCAAATGTAGCCATCAACCTTAATTGTGCTTGTTATTTAGTTCTGATTAGCTGATGTTAGCAGGCGACTATGTTAAACTAAGATGGTGAAAATATTTAATGTTACGACGTTAATAGCCTTGCTGTACCAAGAAGGAGAACTTTATGAAAAGCTCATAGTGACGCTCTCAATGACCTTAGCACCATGGATTTATTTGACCAAACTCTTAAAACCTTACCCATAAAAAGAAATATCTGAGAATGTCAAATCATATAAAAGTAAAACCAAGAAGAATGAGGCAATCGGGCAAGAAATATCATTTATCCTCGCTTATGTGTCAAACAAAAGCTGTGCTGAATTAATTTTCCAAAATGAAAAATGTACCTTTTCCTCTTTGCAGATGTATAATAAAAGAACAAACAAAGCAAAATGAGGATGTGTTTTGTTTGATTCATGAAGCTGTGATGCATGCTAATGATCGAGACACCGGTATGTTTCAAGGCAATAGAGAAACCTTGAGTTATTCAACTTCTAAGCTTTGTGAGAAGTTGCCTGTAGCTGTTTGTTGGCCATACTTTAGAAAGTGCAGAAAATGAAAGGTGTCCTCATTTGCTTAGTGGATAAAAGTTGAATGATTTCAAAAAAATAATTTTTTTTTTAAATTGTTTGGACTTGAGGGCTACGTTCACCGCTCTCACGTATTGATGTGTTAAATTACTGTTGCTTGATGTATCACCTTTTTGTGCTTTAAAAGGTACATGGATCAAAACCGGCTGATTTCATCTTGGCTTCCTATTGTAAGCTGGGACCAGTTAATATACAACGTGTGTGTGTGTGTGTGTGTGTGTGTGTGTGTGTGTGTGTCAACACAATAAGACTCTGGCGCTGTTTGCAGGTAGTCTGGCACCACCACACCTGACTGCAAACTCAAGTTTAAAGCTCATCCTCAACAGAGGGGTCGAAGACAGCCTGGCTAGTCATAAGGAGGGAAAAATAGCAAACCCAAACCACGTTGGCATTCTTGCATTGTGATTTCATGTGTTTTTTTATGTGCCATCTTTAAATGAGCCGTCATCCTCTTTGTTTAGCTTTTCTTTTTTTTTATGTTTCTGGGCTTCCCCTGCTACCCCGTGTTTTAACATCACATCGCTATGAATTGTGGGTAAGTACCTCAGTCAAAGTCGGCAGAAATGCGGACTCACGGAAAGTTTGCATAAAGGGCTCAAAATGTCTGCGGGAGAGCCCTCAACACTCTGCCTTAAAGTCAGTGAGTCTGTGAGTGTGGAGATTGTGATTGGGCCC
The DNA here is from genome assembly GCA_943590825.1 of Bovichtus diacanthus. Lineage (NCBI taxonomy): Eukaryota > Metazoa > Chordata > Actinopteri > Perciformes > Bovichtidae > Bovichtus > Bovichtus diacanthus. The sequence continues at coordinate 6,644,451 of CALSBV010011748.1, forward strand.
TTGGATGCATCCTGCCTCATCCCTCTGTACATGGGTTACAATTACAGCATTAATATTATACGGACTATGTGAAGCTCTTGTTGATGTGGACATATCTTGTGTTGTCATTTGTTGGATTCTGAAGTACCTTTCAAATATGACCCACACAAACTTCCTTTTAGCCTATTTCCTTCGGATGATAACATTCAAAATTGCCACTATAAGACATAAAGTTAAATTACTGACTGTCCATTTGTGTGGGCACTTTGGGGCTCTTCCTTTTAGATTTTTAAGCAATTCAATAGTTTTCCTGGAGACAGTATCTATAGTCAAGTTTCTTTTCAAATTTTGTAACCATTTTTAACCTAATTCCCAGAAAACCTGGAAAAGTGAATGCTAATTTTCATCCACTACTGTACAGCATTGACATGGCATTCTAATGTGAAAGAAATGAAAACAATATGGGAAAACATGATGGAATATGACATTTATGTTTTTCTTTTAGTCATTTGATGAAGGTTAGGGTCTCCTCATTGCTCTACACCGATCAAATATTTTCATCTGCAGCAATGTTTCTTTTCCACTCAAGGAAATTTAAGTAATAATATGCTTCAGGTCCTTCATGATTTATTCACTGAGCCTGTTTCTGCTGCACTTTGTTGCATTTTTTTTTTCAATTTTTTATCAATACACCAACTTTTTCACCTCTGCCAAGTAAAAAAAAAAAGAATTGTGATATTTTAAGTTATATACATTTTTTGTGTTCCCTCTCAGTTTTTTTGGGCACAAATAGATGATGTATAGACATAGTTGGTTGGAAATGCACTTTATAGTGACCTTTAGAGATCTGCAGATTTAACGCTTCTGGCACTTTCACAATGTTTTTTTCACACTGGTGGTTATTGCTTAAAATAAACCAATGGCAACTGTTTCAGCAAGCAACCATAACATTTAGGGCATATTTTCCTTTGAGCATTAACACGTCATATCCAATTCACACATCGGCCCACCTCTGAATCTGCCAGCCGCGTGATAAAACTGAATCTTAAAATTGGTATTTAGAATGCCAACGTCAAACCAGAAAAATGTTGAGTCTTAAAAGAAGACAAATTATCAAGGGCGTTCAGTAGCTCGGAGGGCAAAGCACTGAAAAGGGACAATATGCTTGGATGGCGTTAATTTGCAGGAAAGAGATTACTATCCAGCTAGTGCAGTGCTGTAAAGTGAATCGGCTGTCTCATGTTACGTGCCAATAACCTTGAAAATGTATGAATCTCATCCCATCATCCTTTGAGGATCAGTAGACTACCATGTTAAAATTGAGACAGCAGAAAGTGAAAATATGATGTCAGTTTACACATTTCAAGATAGGAGAGTAACACACTAAAAATAAGGTTTCCTCGGAGGTTCACAGCTACATCTCCGTCGGGAAAGGGGCCGGCTGTTGCATTTCACTTCCATATGACTGAAAGGAAAAATATTTTCAGAGATAGCCCTTTATGTGAATAATAAAAATTGAAAATGGTATACAATCACTTCTTTCTTGCCCTTTCTTGCCTTTATGATTTTTTTTATTTTAGAAACTTAATGTATTTTAAGGTCATTGTTAATGTTGAAGGTTTACAGACAGGATTAGCCTACTTTTAGGTTCTGATTATGAACCATAGACAGTATAAAGAAAAAAACATGGCCACGGTGACATCACCCATAGGCTTGTGGACTGCGGTTTTGAAGCTTCGAGTTTGGCATTTTAGCTGTGGCCATCTTGGGTGGAGCTAAGTACAACAGACGCTGAGCAATACATTTTTAGGTGACCAAAATGTTAAAGAATTAAGTTTAATTAAGTGAAAACGCGCTGTGAAAAGGTTAAAGTTGGAGGACGAAAACATGGACAACACCGTGGTAGCAACCTGTCAATCACAAGGTAGCCACGCCCTAAAGCACACAGTGCCGTTTTGTCTGTTTCAATATAAATGGAACCATAATTTACTAAATAAACGCAGCATTGGAGAAGACTTGAAACTAAAGATTGAGACAAAAAAAAAATGCAGTTTTAAAGTATTTCAGCATTGGGTTCACTTTTCATACGCGGAGGTTGCCGCTTGTCACCACATTTTGAAACAGATCCCCAGACAAAGGGTGATGAAGCCATTCATCTTAAGGTTTGATGTCAACTTTATTTAGATGGCACATTTCATATATAGTAACATGCAACACAATGTGCTTTACATAAAAAAAATCTGAACAAAATCATCGTATCAAACATATATTCTTTATACTGTGTGCCTGCAAGCACAACCCCTTGTTTTGCTGTGGTATGACTGGCTTTAAGAGAGAAAATACAGTTGCCAGCAGGGGCATAATCTAAGAAAGGGAAAAAGACTGAAGACCATGACAATTTATAATAAAATGAACTAATGTACGCACTACTGTGGCAGGAAACCTTTTTATAGGCATCCGTCAATAACCAATTTTACTGTCATTTGCTACTGCCATTCATTTCAAATCGTCAGTGCACTTGCAACAAATTGTGCGACTTTTCATATGCTTTCAAAGTGAAGTGAAATTGGTAACAGGTATTTTCTAAAGGAAATTACACATTTCCAAAATGTGGCATCCGCTCTTAAAGAAATGGTAATAATATTGAAGTAAATTGCAAATTGCAAATGTTGGATGGAAATGTATAAAAATGACCATAGGTTTTTGCTTTGCTGAAATGGTGCGCCCAATTGCCTGATTGATTTAAAAAAAAAATAAAAATGTTTTAAAAAATGTGTTTAACGTAGTTAGAAGCCTCAATATTATCTATGTGATAGAATGCAAATACAAAAGTGAGTCTTTTAAAGTAAACATTTTTACATAATATAAAAGTATTATGCCTATATGTTTGCATCACCATGACACGCCCCAGGGTTCAATACTTCTGGCCTCCATTTTTCCACATATAGGTTCTCTTTCGGCCAAATCATGCAAGATAGTTAGTGCGGTGTTTAACAGATGACAAACATATGTACTTGTAGCACTTTCACCGAAGGACTGTGTTAATATAGACCCACGATATCAGTGCTTTGAGAATGTAAACTAGATCAAACCGTATTTACGTTAGTACGAAGACAAAAACAAAGAAGGATACACTAAGAATTATTTCTTAAATTTATTCCAGGGCTACAAAGACCAAAGGCCAAGTCAGACATGTTGGACAGACTCAGATCTTTGCTTCAACAGCCACATCAAGACAAAAACTAAAACAGCCTTTCATTATCTTTAACAAATGGCAAGAATGACAGGTTCTATGTCTGAGATTTAAAGAAAACCCATTTATGCGTTAATCTTTAGCAGACGGGACTTTTTTTTTATTCTCTTGTGCTGACAACTGCAGCACATTCAAAATGCTACTGCCCAGAAGAACTGAACACATTATTTCCCCTCATAAATCTGTGCACTAGATATTTTAAAGAGCTTCATTTATAAACTAGTTAATGGCCTAAGGCCCCAAAAATATTTCTGACATGTATGAAGAATATAAATGCAGAGGGTCCCTTAGATATTAAGCAGTGCTAGTAGTGCCTTGGGGAAAAGCCCTCTTTGGCCAGAGTGCTGCCGGAGCCCATGTGAATACTTTCCCAAATATTTCTATCGTACTAATGCTAATAACTAGCTGGTTTCAATGCTAAATAATGTGCTTCAATGTCTGTAACTGAGCATGTTTATCTAAAAACAAGATTATCATTTGGTGTTCTGCTATTCAAATAGATGTGTGTGTGTGTGTGTGTGTATGTGTGTTTTATGGAAAACAAAATCCCTGGTGGAGAACTTCAAAGAATCCATGAAGGAGCACAGCACCAAGCTGCAAAAATCCCGAGGGGATAGATTTCAACCTGAGTTTTAATCTCTTGAGAGATTAAGACAATATTTCTGAGACAATATTTCATTCTTTTGGACATAGAATGATTGCAGATGTGTATTTGAACATGTATTCCTTTTAAATTGCTTTTATAAATGCTGGGAAACAAAAGTTGCAATGTTTGCTCTTAAGGCTTTACATGTAACTTACATTTATTTGTATACTAGTAAACCCTACTCTGACTCTTGTTAAGACTTGGACAGTATATGTTTTCTCTTGTTGAACTTGTGCAATTCTTTTTTTATTTTTACAAGAAAATGTTATGTCTTATCTATATATATATATCTATATATATATATATATATATATATATATATATATATAGAAATATATATATATATATATATATATAGAGAGAGATATATATCTTATATATATATATATATATATATATATCTTATATATATATAGATATAGATGTGTATATATATCTATATGTGTATATATATATATATATATATCTATATATATATATATATATATATATATAGAAATAGATGTATATATATCTATATATATAGAGAGATATATATCTTATATATATATATATATATATATATATAAGATCCGAGAACCATCACCTTACCGTGGTGGAGGGGTTTGGGTGCTCCTATGAACCTGAGGACTGTGTTGTCGGGAGCCTAGTGCTCCTGGTAGGGTCTCCCATGGCAAATTGGTCTCAGGCGAGGGGCCAGACAAAGAATGGTTCAAGAACCCCAATGCAACATCAAAAAAGAGGAGGTGTGACCCTGCCCGGAGGAAGCCCGGGGCCCCCGTCTGGAGCCAGGCCTGGCCTCGCTCAACGAGCGCCTGGTGGCCGGGTTTGCCACGGAGCCCGGCCGGGCATAGCCCGAAGAAGCAACGTGGCACCCCCCCCCTCTCCATCATGTGGGCCTACCACCCACAGGAAGAACCGTTGGGGTCGGGTACATTGCCAGACGGGTGGCAGTGAAGGTCGGGGACCTCGACGGACCAGACCTGGGCGGCAAAGGCTGGCTCTGGGGACGTGGAACGTCACCTCTCTGTGGGGGAAAGAGCCGGACCTTGTGCAGGAGGCGGAGCGCTACCAGTTAGATCTGGTTGGGCTCTCCTCTACGCACAGTCTCGGTTCTGGAACCGTACTCCTGGATAGGGGTTGGACCTTATTCTTCTCTGGAGTTGCTCAGGGTGTGAGGCGCCGGGCGGGTGTGGGGATACTCACAAATCCCCGGCTGAGTGCCGTTACGTTGGAGTTCACCCTGGTAGACGAGAGGGTCTTCTCCCTACGCCTACGGGTTATGGGGGGGAAATCTCTGACTGTTGTCTGTGCATATGCACCGAACAGCAGTTCAGAGTATTCGGCCTTCTTGGAGACCCTGAATGGAGTCCTGTTGGGGGCTCCAGTAGGGGACTCCATAGTTCTACTGGGAGACTTCAACGCGCACGTGGGCAGCGATGGAGACACCTGGAGAGGCGTGATTGGGAGGAACGGCCTCCCTGATCTCAACCCGAGTGGTTGTTTGTTATTGGACTTCTGTGCTAGACATGGGCTGTCCATAATAAACACCATGTTCGAACATAAGGATGCTCATAAGTGTACATGGTACCAGAGCACCTTAGGCCGAAGATCGATGATCGATTTTGTAATCGTATCATCTGATCTGAGGCCGCATGTTTTGGACACTCGGGTAAAGAGAGGGGCGGAGCTGTCAACTGATCACCATCTGGTGGTGAGTTGGGTCAGGGGGTGGGGGAAGAGTCTGGACAGACCTGGTAAGCCCAAACGGGTAGTGTGGGTGAACTGGGAACGTCTGGAGGAGGCCCATACCCAAGAGACGTTTAACTCACACCTCCGGCGGAGTTTCTCTGGCATCCCTGTGGAGGTTGGGGGCATTGAGCCTGAGTGGTCAATGTTCAAAGCTTCCATTGCTGAAGCTGCGGCGGGAGCCTGCGGCCTCAAGGTCTTAGGTGCCTCAAGGGGCGGTAACCCTCGAACACCGTGGTGGACCGCGGTGGTCAGGGAAGCCGTCCGACTGAAGAAGGAGTCCTTCCGAAATATGTTATCACGGGGGACTCCAGAGGCGGTTGCAAGGTACCGACAGGCCCGAAGGGCAGCGGCCTCGGCCGTGACAGAGGCAAAGCAGCGGGTGTGGGAGGAGTTCGGAGAAGCCATGGAGAAGGACTTTCGGTCGGCACCAAAGTGCTTCTGGCGTACTGTCCGGCACCTCAGGAGGGGGAAGCGGGGAACCATCCAAGCTGTTTACAGCAGGGATGGAACACTGTTGACCTCAACTGAGGAAGTACTCGGGCGGTGGAAGGAGCATTTTGAGGAACTCCTCAATCCGACTAATACGCCCTCTTTGATAGAGGCAGGGCTGGAAGATTATGGGGGATCATCAGCAATTTCCCTGGTGGAAGTCACTGAGGTAGTCAAACAACTCCACAGTGGCAAGGCCCCGGGGATGGATGAGATCCGTCCAGAAATGTTGAAGGCTTTGGGAGAGAGTGTGTGCCAATTACAGGGGTATCACACTGCTCAGCCTCCCGGGTAAAGTCTACTCCAAGGTGCTGGAAAGGAGGGTTCGGACGATAGTTGAACCTCAGATTGAAGAGGAACAATGCGGATTCCGTTCTGGCCGTGGAACAACGGACCAGCTCTTCACTCTCACAAGGATCCTGGAGGGGGCCTGGGAGTATGCCCATCCGGTTTACATGTGTTTTGCGGACCTGGAGAAAGCGTATGACCGGGTCCTACTGGACCGGGTGTTGGCCTCCGCCAGGGCTGCGCTTTGTCACCAATCCTGTTTGTGGTATTCATGGACAGGATATCGAGGCGTAGTCGGGAGGAGGGGTTGCAGTTTGGTGGGCTTGGGATCTCATCGCTGCTCTTTGCAGACGATGTGGTCCTGATGGCATCATCAGCCTGTGACCTTCAGCACTCACTGGATCGGTTCGCAGCCGAGTGTGAAGCGGTTGGAATGAGGATGTGAAGGAGTGAAGGAGTTCAAGTACCTAGGGGTCTTGTTCACGAGTGAGGGGAAAATGGAGCGGGAGATGGGCCGGAGAATCGGAGCAGCGGGCGCGGTATTGCACTCGCTTTACCGCACCGTTGTGACGAAAAGAGAGCTGAGCCAGAAGGCAAAGCTCTCGATCTACCGGTCTATCTTCGTTCCTACTCTCACCTATGGTCATGAAGGTTGGGTCATGACCGAAAGGACAAGATCGCGGGTGCAAGCGGCTGAAATGGGTTTTCTCAGAAGGGTGGCTGGCTTCTCCCTTAGAGATAGGGTGAGGAGTTCAGACATCCGAGAGAAGCTCGGAGTAGAACCGCTGCTCCTTTGCGTAGAAAGGAGCCAGTTGAGGTGGTTCGGGCATCTGGTAAGGATGCCCCCTGGGCGCCTCCCTAGGGAGGTGTTCCAGGCACAGCCAGCTGGGAGGAGACCACGGGGAAGACCCAGGACTATTATTATACTAGATTATATCTCCACACTGGCCTGGGAACGCCTCGGGGTCCCCCAGT